>CM021104.1:656510468-656538287 GCA_007115665.2 Sequoiadendron giganteum
TGTTGAGATTACCAAATGTGTAATTTACATATATAAAATAGAGAAAAAATGTGTTGAGATTACCAAAAGTGTAATTTCTATATATAAAATAGAGAAAAAAAATTAGGCTATAAGCTAGTCTTTGGCCAAAATAAATATTTTTGATTGTTTAAGACCACATACAAGGGTGTCTATCTTGTAGATCTCTTCAAGTTCTTCAATTATAATAAATGGGCCCAATTAGCCCACCAAATTAAAATTTATGGCTTCTACAATTTTGCATAAGAAATTTAAAAAATTGTTAGATGCATAAAAGAACTATGAATGTGAATTACACTTGTTGACCAACTTATGATGCATTTTATGACACATCTTAAGGAATCTTTGATTTTGAATAATTTTGAGTACCAATTTTGGGGTGGTTTTAGCTCTTGGTTTTCTAAATACCATTTGATGATTTCATGTATCGTATATCATATATATTAGGTGTTTGAGATATTGTCAAGTTGTCAAAATTCATCTAGATCTCTAGTTTGTGATACTCTTGTGGAAGATTATTATTTTCACAATATAGTCAAAATACCACAGTATAGCCCTATTTTTCATAAATTCCACAACCATAACATTATGGTTTTTAACCAAGTCTAGAGTCTAACTATTGTCATTGTTTAATACCATTATAGAAGTCCAAATTTGTATTGATTCAAGAGTCCAAATTGTATGTCACCTACTCATCATTAGAAGTTGTGCAATATCTACAAGTAATATTGCTATCTCAAAAGGCACTAAGATAAACAAGTAGGTTGCATTGGCATATGCCTGAAACTCTCATTTGTGTTGTTGGAATGTGAAGAAAGCACCTCCCTCCAACAAAAATTCCATCATCATCTTCTAATAAGAGAAAACCTTGAAATTTCCCAATACAATTTGTTATAAAGGCCCACAACTAGATATGATATTAGCAAATATTGATGTAAAAACACTCTCAAAGGGCCAATGAAGGAAGGGAAATAACAAAGGAATCTGTTGGGGATACGAATTCGATTCTATCATCAAGATATGCATCTAAGACAACAGTGCCTTAGTGATTTCAATTCAAAATCACAACAAAGACACAAACAACTATGCCATAAAGCGAAAACAGGCACAGTTGATCCCCCATTGATCCTCTGAGAGAAGTGAATGCAAAAAAAAGACAGATTCAACATAAATAGATAACCATGAAAGACAAAGCTATGAACACACAAATATACATGGGGAAAACCTTTTCAGGTAAAAAACCTCACCTCCAAAACATTCATCTCACTTGTATTATTCAGTAACTAAAATGGTTACAATACAAAGACAGAGCTATGCTCTTTAGGATATTACATCTTGTTCATCTAGAGAAAGATATACAGGCTACACAAACCAGAATCTCACATAGTTACAATGTCCTCATGACATACTGTGTAGATTCCCTTAAGCTCCTTTCAAAAGATTGTCACAGCCAGCCTCACAACCAACCTAGCCCCTTGGCCTCATAGGGTCACATCATACTAGATCCGAGAGTCAAAGTGTTCATTGTAGAATAGCTCGAACACTCTTAGCCTCTCTCTGATATCGCTCATCATCTGTCTTGAATTGTACACAAGATTATTTATAATCTTACACCATGTGCATACCTGTTCAACCCATCCCTGCCTACAACGGTCAACAAGATATTAACTATCCTATCTGCAAGGCACCATACTTCACTGATAACATGCATCGACCATGCAGATGCATCGAGCCACCCACTCATTAAATTGGCCCTAGATGCATCCTTTAATTGTAGCTCATTCGCAATTAGGAAATAACACTTTGCCAATCAAATATCAAAGAACTTCCACGTGTTGCCATCTCATTTGCAGTCGCACCTCTGACAGTCAGTCAAACCGGTCCAACTCGATCAACCGAGTTTCGAGCTCATCCGAGCTCTTACCGCATTACCGTCGAGCTCATTCGACCCAACCACGGTATGGCAGTAAGCCATCCGAGCTCCTTCGAGCTCTGGCCCAAGTCATCACCGAGCTCTGTCTTTTCCTTTGTCTTCGACCAACCAAAAGCTGCCAACCAACCACATGTCGCCCTTCCATTTGCCTCCCGCTCTGACACCGAGTCCAACTCGGTCAAACACTACCCCAAGCTCATTCGAGCTCCTACCGCGCTACCGCAACCCTGTTGGCATTGCCTCATGGTATGGTGGTAAACTTGTTTGAGCCTGCCATCGGACTCCACCATGCTACCGCTAGACTTGTTTTTTCCCATCACGGTATGGCGGTAACTGCCAACCAGACCATTGGCGGTCTTACCGTGGCCACCGCAGTCAGCCAAAGCACCACCTGCTATATGGCGGTAATTGCCAGCCAGGCCGCTAGTGGTCTTATCACGACCACCACGGTCAGCCAAAGCACTGGCCACGGTATGGCGGTAACCGCCAGCTAGGCCATTGGCGGTCTTACTACGGCCACTACGGTCAGCCAAAGCATTGGTTGTGGTATCACCACGCTACCGCGGTGAGAGGACCCATTGCCTGTGGTATGGTAGTAACCACCAAGTCCACTATAGGCGGTCTCACTGCACTACCGTGGTGAGTTGACCCACCGCCTATGATATGGCGGTAACCACCAAGGCCATCGCTGCTTGTCTCACCGCGCTACCGTGGTGAGTTGACCCACCGCCTGCGGTATGGCGGTAACCGCCAAAACCAATCAAACCCGCTGTGGTAAAGGCAAGAATCATGAAGGAAAATGCCAAATCTTCAAGGGAAAGGACATAAACGTTGAGGTAGAATTTCCCAACATAATCTTCATTCAAATATTCAACACATGAAGTAGTGCACAACTATAAACTACTACTTTTGTTTATCATAATATGTACAAACAATATCTTTGAAAAGGCTATAAAATGTAAAACATCAAGTGAATTTGAATTTTCTCTTAAAGATGTTCTAAAATGCATTCAAAATGCAATATATATTTTTCCAAGGCTTGGATTGCAACACCAAAACAATGATAAAATTCCTTAGAAATAAAGAAGGGGCATTGGAATTTTAATATGAGGCAGTGTATCTCTTGCTAGAAACTACATTTATTAGAGAAGGAGAATGGTTGGAAATTAAAACCTCACTAATTCAACTATTGAATGTAATGTAAAGACAATAGAATACAAGAATATCCACTTCATTTTTTGGGATGTGTGGCACAAGGATAAGATTTGACCACTTTAGAGATGTTACTTCTAGAATACTTATGGTATTATATTTGTGGTAGATAGCAATGATAGAGACCATGTAGTTGAGGCAAGGGATGCGCTTCACAAGATTTTGAATGAGGATGAGTTGCGAGATATAGTGTTTCTTGTGTCAGTGAACAAGCAAGATCTTCAAAATACTATGAATTCTACAAAGATAACTGGCAAGATTGGTTTGCACTCTCATGTCAACACCATTGGTAATATTGATAACACTCGTGCTACATAAAATGAAGGATTAGATTTTATTTCTAATAAAATTTCAATGAAGGCCCGAGGATGAAGCATGAACAAGTTTAAAGGGGTATATTTTTATAGGAAACCATTAAAATTTTGATATTTATAGTTTGATTATAAGGGAAAAATAGGTTTTGAAGGGACCCAAAACCCTTTACAACTAAACAAATGAAAATATGCTCATAGATAAAGAAATTGAACCATCAGCAACAGCTAGAAGAAAAACAACAACTAAAAAATAGAGAACCAACAACAAAAGATAGAAACAAAACAAAACATAGAAAGGGACACTATTTCATATTCTTTAAGGTGTTAGCCACCTCAAGTTCCTGGTTATGATGTAGTTCAACCATGTCCATCAGTTCTTTCTTCTCCTCCTCAAAGGTTTTCCTCAGGTTACCCTTACCTATTATTTAAGGGCCTTTTGATTTATCCTTTCCGATCTTCTTCCCCTTCTCCTTTGAAACCCGGTCCTTCTCCATCAGCTCAACAAAGTAAATTTGTTCTTCCCTTAGTTCACTTATCTTGTGAAAAAGGACCTCCAAAGATTCAACACTGTTCTTGACCAAACTGTGGCTAACTTACAGAAGCTTCTTGATGTCCGCATTGGTATCATTAATCTTAGCCTCCATATCAGAGAGGTATTGTTCACACATGGACTTGAAATTCGTAAAGGAACACTCTAAGTCCACAAGTCTATCAATCAAAATATTCAAGGAAGTACCCTTCGATATATTTTGCATATTCTCTTTTAGACCCTTGATCTTGATATTCACCCTATTAAATTCCTATAGTTTCCACTTAGCTAGCTTCAATGTGCCAGTAGCCCCCACACAAGCCATGTCCAAAAGCTCAAACATTGAAGTGTTGTCGCCATTTAGGTACGAGAAATCCTCAGAGAGAGGATTCACCTTTAGAGGCTTTGTCTTACCAAGACTCGGATTAACCCCCTCCTCCTCATGCTTAGACTTACTACCAAAAAGATCTACACTGGGTGTCTGTCGAACAAGGGAGTCATTGATTTCCACAGTAGTATCCTCAACACCCTTCTCCTTAGTCTAGTCCTTGATACCCTTCAACTCATCATTCACAACCTATTTTTTCATCTTAGCAATACGCTTGGAAGTCCTTCATGGAATTTCCTTGGTTTCCTTATCCCCAACACTATCAAGCATGCCCTCCTCCTTACGGCCTTCCGCAATGAAATCCTTCCCATTAAACACAATATCTCCCTTAGATTGGGAACCTCAAGAAACTATATCAGTGTCATTACTAGTAGAATGGGACTCCAACTCCTGTAAAACAATCTTCATAGCAACACATTTCCCCTTGAGGTTCCTCTTCTTTCTCTTCTTAGAAGGGGCCGCCACAGGGGTTGAAGAACCACCCTCATCCTCTTCATTCTATTCCTCCTCACCAACAACACTGGTATCTGAACCAATTGAGAGAGATTCTTCATTGATAGCCTTCTCCTTGCCTTTAATCATCTTGGTAGGGATGAGGGATCTCACATGATCTATTATGAGCAGTATGAGACCCTCATGTAGGACATGCACCCTCCTATTTTTCAGATGAGCATACACCGATGCCTCCAATGAAGATAAAAGAAAGAAGGGGAACAAGATATATAACCCATGTCTAAAATGATTCAACAAAGTGAAATGGTGACCTGAAATTGTAGTAAACCGAATGTGTAAGGTAAAATACTACATGATGACCTCTACTACATCAACCCAAATTTTTCTTTAGAGACATTCATTCGTAGCCCCAAGAAGGCATCTTAATTAACTTCTTTCGTTCATCATCCTTGAAGAACTGGTCCATGACATCCTCATTACTCTTCCTCTCCTTGAAGAATTTATGACCCACCAAAGGCAAACCAGTAATGGCAGTGATAAACTCCATATTAATCACAAGATCCATTCCCCTTACCTGTAATCTATGATTGTTCCAATAGCTAACAAAATCTGTTGAAGCCTTAGGATCATGGCCGTGAAAGGCATGGAATTTCCATGCTCTAAAATCCTCCAAATTTTATAGTCCTTCCTCCATCTTGCAAAGGAATGGGGCTCGATCCTGTTGCCTAGTCACCCCTCATGATCACATTCACCATAACCTAAAACCCTTGGAAATTTTGAGAGAAAACAGGAAAAGAAACACCCACAAAGTGTGTGATGACAATGTCAGCAATAATAATATTAACAAACCATAAATTGATCTCATTTGTATCCATCATTTCGTAATAAAGCCTTAGCATCCTTAGGAAGGAGGGAGTACTCCTCCCATGCCTTGAAATCATTAATTCTGACAACCTCATTAGCAAATAAATCCACCAATGAGTTTCCCTCTCTATAGATATGAGTGACACGAGTTTCCTCACAAGATCTAAGCATCATTATAACATCCTCGATCAACTGATCAATTGTCTAGCTTGGCTTTTGAATGCGATGTAGGTAGTTAATGATGTTAAGTTAATGAGTTTCCCTCTCTATAGGTATGAGTGATACGAGTTTCCTCACAAGATCTAAGCATCATTATAACATCCTTGATCAACTGATGAACGTAGCCTTGGCTTCCACATGGTGACAACATAAACTAAATATTTATAGTTATTCATATACTATTACATATTTTCTAGTCGGTCAAGATACAATAAAATTATTACTTATACATATAAAATTATAATAAACATTACCTATATTAACGATGGTGAGGACAATGACGAAAACCTTAACCACCAACAATGGTAATTTAGGAAATGACGATCCAAAGGTGGATGTTTGGATGAGTGAATGGGATGAGGAGGAACTACTCATTGAATTACTATTAGAGGATTTTTTGAATGTGTAGAGGTGTGATCTTGAGGTTATTGGGAAGGATTTTGTGACAATCCAAGATGAATGTCCTCCTATTTGGTGGTTACGAAAACATTTTACTCTTCCCCTAATGGTTGCTTCATATTTTTAGCTTCTTTTAGGATTCCCCTTGGTTGATAATTGCATGTAGTCTTCCCAAGTCATTATTGGTGTTGACTAGATGGTTATTAAAACCATGAAATCTCATGGTATCTATGGCTTCTACTTAAGAAGTGATGGGGCTTGGTAAATCAATTGCTAGTGTCAATTTAGACTAAATAGTTGATGAGGGCATTCATAAGTGGCTCGCTGGAGTTAAAATGGGGCCTTCTTCAAGGGTTAAAACTTCTAATGTGGGGTTTTACTGCACTAAGGAGTCCCCCCTTTCATTTTCGTAGGATTTGTTGGCTCCTAATTGCCCCCAACTCTCAAGGGTCTCAAATGGGGTTGCAATACAAATTGGGGGTAAATTTTTTGGTCTGATGGGGGGTGTATTCTAATCCAATTATTCTTTGCATGCTTATGACCATTGATTGGATAAATCCCATTTCATTCTGAATAGTTATTGCATCATTTTGAAGGTTCCTTGTGATGTTGTTGATTGAATTATTTTCCTTGTATGGGGAATGCTCTCATTAAGTTTTTTTTTAGATTTCATTTGATTATTGAAATTGCTAAAATTTGGGTTAGGTGGTGTGTACCTGGTCAAATTCAAGTGGTTTTTATGATAAATGAAGTCTTCTTATTCCAATATTTGGTGAAAGCATGAGAATTTTGTAGGGAGGTCCTTGGTTCCTTGTTAAGTTTGTCTTTTTTTTAAAGGTCTACTTGTTTTGATGCCATGAAGGAAAACCTTATCTTGGTCTCTATTTGGGTTGGACTCCCAAGGATCCCTTTGGAGTATTAGGATGAATGTATCATTTGTGGTATTGTTTGGTCAATTTTTATCTATTGAGAATGTCACAAAATCTACTTGGTCTTTTCTAGATTTTGTGTATGTGTTTATACAAATAGGTAACTACCAAATGTTATAAAAATTTATTCCAAATAAGTTTTGGGGATCAAAAAATTCACTACGAATCCTCCTCACATGCTTGCATGCATTTCTATAAATCTAGGCACTTCTCCCATTCCCGCCAAGGTCTCAAATAGAATCACCACATTAAAAAAAATGTACCACGATTCATCTTGTGGTTTAGAAAGAGTGCCAAAATATTGTTAGAAAGTAACACAATATAAGGAATAAAATAAAGGTTTTGAACATTTTGGTCGTGGGCCTTGTGGGGGAAGCAAAGAGATCTACCCTTAAGAATAAGAGAAAGCTTGAAGTTGTGACTAATTATCAGTTGGTTGATGGATCCTCTTCAAAGAAAGATAGTTTGGCCCTTCATGACCAGGCTTTGACTCCTCTTCAAAATTCCTTGGCAAAGTTTGGCCTTAAACCTTTATATCATGCTAGGATTTTCTTTTTCTAAGGCTTTACTATTTTCTTAGGGCCTTTATAGTTATTATATTAGTTTCTTTGTTGTCTCTTATCTCTTTTGTTTTTGGTTCTTGTTTTTCTGTTTTTGTCTCATATGGTTGTTACTCGTTCTTGTGTAGAAGGTTTTGACTCCCTTTAAAAGCTTGCTTCTAATTCATAGCTTTGGTCAAAATAACTTATCTAATCAAATACATTACCTCTATTTGTCTTTATGTTCACTATTAGAGAAAACGAGAGAGAATGAACCAAAGTAATAAAAATGTGAACTACACATGATTATACATGTTTAAAATATACCTTCCCCCTTATGTTATGTTGTTAATTTTTAAATAAACCAATCAAACTTGTTTAAACTAGAAAAATTCCAAGCTTTTTTCAAAAAAATGCATGTAAAAGGTGTGTAATTTAAAAAAAACTTCACAAAGTATTGCAGCAGAATGCCAATGAAATTAGCATGGCGTGGTATCTAAAATTAAGGATAAGTAATTTTCTATTTCATTCTTGCTTTCTCATTGCAATCATCGCAATGTAATTGTGGCTCCTCTACCTCTTTTCCCTTAGCATGTCAACAGGGAATCTAATTCTCAGGAAAGGCAAGATGAAGTTTTTGTTGTTGATTGTAATATGAAAGAATAAGGTAGTCATATGTTTATCCTAGTAGTAAAATATAGCTAAGTATTAATTCTTGTAAATATTAGCTCATATATGTAATCGAACAAGATCCTATTCAAGTCTGAGATAGTTTATCTTCCTGACAATTTTGTAACAATCATATGCCAGAGTTATCAAGTTGGTATTTTTGTAATCCCACTATTCTATATAATATAATATACATCTTATCACCTTTTGCTAAAAAAATAGGAACTTTTTCAAATTGATTATGGATATTTGCTTGTAGACCTCTCAAATTAATTTTTTTGTCATTTTTGTCATGTTTTTATGAGTATTTTAACATCTTTAAATTTGTGATGTTTTTCCCATTTTAAACCCATGAAGTTGAACTCCACTTACACTTTTAATTTGTCATTTTGTTCCAATGTAAATACAATGTTACAATGGAATATGCACCATCAAGAGCTTTAAAGAAATAAAGAATGTCTACAATATGATTTCAAGAAAGTTGCACTTTAATTGATCATGAGTTGATTGGTTTCAAATAATTTGTATAATAGAAAACAAGAAGACTTATGACAATAAGACTAATAAGGTGTTGCAGCAAGACATGTCTCTAACCCCTTGGGACATGTTTAGGGGACTAAGATACATGTTTCCCATACTAGAAATAGGTATAGAGATCTCCCAAATTTCAAGAAGGTTCTCACCCACATTTCCTACCATCTCCCTTAAAAAATCCCTAAAGTGCAACATCTTGGCCCCAAAAATGCATTAAAAACCAAAAAAATATCACACAATATTATTCCATCACTATTTACATGAAGATTTTGTTGGTGTAATTAAATATTTAATTACACTTTATTAGTTTACTTAGGTCCTAATTAGGTTTTACCTTTAGGGTTTTGCATATTGCTTTATAAAAGCAAGTCATCTTGTGTAATTCAGTATTCTTAATAATATTATCTTTTGCAAATTGCTCTTGCATCTTTGTTTTTCTCCTTGTAGAAGGCTAATCCAGGTTTTGCAGGTGATCTTGGTTTTATGGAGTTTATTGGAAACTCTAACATGGTATCATAACACTGATTTGCAAGCCCCTTCTCAGATCTAGTAGAAATTCAATCAAAGAGTTTGTTTTAGGGATCCTAAAGGGATTGACCTTGAGCAATTTTTTGGTGCATTTTTGGATTAAAAAATGGCCAACATCTTTTTCTTCATGTATTTTTGAGAAAAATATTTTTTGGGTTTTGTTTATAATCACTAAATACCATCTGGGTATTTGTTAGATTTTGTAGCTAGTGAGAAAAAATTGCAGAAACAACTGTCAAATTTATGGCTATTCTTTTTGCAAGTGAAATTTATTTTTTTACCAAATCGCATGCTCTGCTTTTTGGATTCAAAAATCCTTTATGGGTTTTGTTGGTAGCACCAAAATATAATATGGGTATCTATTAATTTTTGCATGCAACATGTAAAGTTTTTAGAAATCAAATCATAAGGGTCATGTCTGCATACAGTGTTTTTTTTTCAAAAACTTTATATTGTCGGAAAATTGATCTCATCCTCTACGTAGATTTGAGGTCAAATTTTTTCATGGAGGCAGAGGTGAACATTAATCCTTGCATGCAATATTTCATTTTTGCATGCTTTATGTTTTCATTTTCTCTTTGATTTCTGCATGTTTTGTATGTTCTCCTTTTACAATCTAGTGGTATTGTAATAAATGAACTTCAATAAAGTTCCATCGGGGGGCTTCTTATTAGAGTGTAGTCGCATGGTATGCACTTTGATCCCATCTTCATACTGATGAAAAATCACATGAGTTGTTTTTGGATTATGTAGTTTCTTTTGGCCACAATCTTTCTCATAACTTGACACATTTTGGTTTGCATCAATTCATGTGTTAGATTGAGAGCCTATGTTTAATGATTTTGAATCACATCAGATTCTCATCATGCCACATCTCAGTTTGAGGGCCATTCATTTTATGGCTAATGTTCCAGAATATTCATGGTACTTGATCCTATGGATTAGTTTTAGTCACAGTTCAACATCGACATCGAGATACACATAGCTTCCAGATTCTTTCATCACATCTTTCCCTCTTATGGGGGGCATTTCTTATGTATCTATGTGATGGATGGTGTACTTGGGGGGTCTTATGGATTCCTCCATCTCTCATCACTTGGTTGCATTCTCTATTTATTTTGCAATGCACATGTACATGGGTACCTAGCATGGCCTAGTAGTTGGGACCCATCCATGCTTTCATGCATTCATCCTTGCATTATTTGCATGCTTCTTATTCTCTCTAAGTTGCACTTAAGGGGGGTGTTGGTGTAATTAAATATTTAATTACACTTTATTAAGTTTACTTAGGTCCTAATTAGGTTTTACCTTTAAGTTTTTGCATATTACTTTATAAAAGCAAGTCATCTCATGTAACTCATTATTCTCAATAATATTATTTGCACATCTTTTGCAAATTTCTCTTGCATCTTTTTTTTTCTCTCCTTGTAGAAGGCTAATCCAGGTTTTGTAGGTGATCTTGGTTTTATGGAGTTTATTGGAAACTCTAACAAATTTTACATTTCCATTGCATGATATTATTTTCTTTAATTTTTGTAATTCCCTCCCATTTGTGGCCTTGATATGGATAACTCTCAACATCATTTTTCAACTATGTATCAAAGGATGCATAGCTCTCACTTCTACTTGTTTCTTTGAGTATTGTATGGTGTGTTTGAATCACCTACACATTTTGAGATGAGGTTCCTTGACATGTCGGTTGAACATTGTTGTTTTGGTTGCATGTTGATGTGTTTCATATTACAATATTTATTGAGATACGTGTGTTATGCTATATATTTCTAATTATCATAGTTATTTAATTCAAAAATATCAGTATATGTGTCACGAGTATATGAATTTTATGATGTTGAACCCCGTTGGATGTTTTTATATGCTTTGAATATTATATATTGAGAAAGTACACTTGACATGTATGCTAAGTGGATACAAATACATGGCTATTTCTTCACTCGATATGTAGGTTTTGTTGGTGTACATAGGTGTTTTAACTATCTAGGTCCTATTTACATGTTAAGTCCACTTAGGTCCTAGGAGGGAATCTTTCTACTTAGTGTTAGTTGCCACTAGATCTTATCTTATATTTTGGCATTTAATGCTTGTGTCTTAAATCATTTAACATTGTTAAGGTAGTTGTCTTATTATACAAGATTAAGCCACATCTTAAGATCTTGTCTAATCCTATCTCACAACTTGCCTTTATAAGAAAGGCATCACATGCACATTGTAATATTCAATTTTGTAATCATGCATCCATAATCATAGCATGATATTTATACCATTTATCTCTTGTAGAAGTTATTTTTGTCTTGTAGGTGATCTTGGGGTGTTAAGGAGTTCACTATAAACTCCTACATGGTATCAGAGCTTCAATGCTGCAAACTTCTTCCCAAATATGAGGAACCAATCTTGGCATAGAAATTTTGTCAAGTGTGAGTAGAGGTTTAAAGGACCTCATCATTGAATCTATGACATCAGAGAAAGGTTTTCCTTTTGTTTTGTTTTGACTGATCTGCAAGGTTTTCAATTGCCAGATCTTGAGGGGAGCTAATTTTTTTAGAGCACTTGGGGCCAAAAGAGACCCCTTCGTTGCATCCAAAAGGCTTGAGAACCTAATAAATGACTTCCAATTCATTAATTTTTGACATTTTATCCTCGGGGCATCAGGTAAAAATTTTGGTCCATCGTTATTTCATACAACTGTATAGATCTATACTTGGTCATATTGTACAATGGTTATACCATGCGGTTGCAGTCTGTAGAGGTGATGTTGAATTTTGGAATACTCTTTGATGTAAATTTCATATTCTTTTGTGATCTGTGTCAGATTGTATAGTGTTGGCGTACTTCTATGGTCATTTTAGTCATTTTCAACTCGTATGAGTTTATTATCACAAGTTTTAAATATTCTTATAAAAAATGTTATTATTTTATACCTTAAAACAAAATTTTAGCATTGACACTTTTTATTACTTCTAGGTATTTGGCTGCTAGCCCTTGGTTTGCAGGGCTTTACAACTCATGCTCTTGCCTAGTCTGGGGAGGGCTAAGCCTTGGGTGGTGAGACCTATGCTCGTCGTCCCCGCTATGCTTGCCCCAACGACAATGTTGCTATTGGGGGCGATGCTTTAAAAAAAATTCTTATACACGTGGATGGAAGATTGATGGCTAGCCCCTAAGGAGCATATTTTTTACCCCCAAGGCCCTAATAGGGCATTTTTTTTCAAAATTCCATAACTTGCAATCTAGGAGGGCATTTTTCGACACCAAGATATTACCAAAAAATTGGCTTCATCAAATTTTTAGTGGTGTTGGTTACATTCCAAAATTTTGTTGTTTGATGGAGTTTGTTGCTATTTGGTGGCATTTATTGTTATTTGAAATCAAATCTTCATTTTTGGCTCTCGAGCTCATAAATTTTTACCACAGTCTCTAATTTTGTGATTCATGTGGTATTGGAAAGGTATTGAGGAGCTCTATCATGTCATCCATGCACTTTTTACTATTTCTATCCTAGGTATATTGTGATTTCAGTTATTTCCCAATAGGTGTCTTGGATATTACTTGGATATTTTAATAATTGGAAGGGTGAAATTTTGATCATAGCACTCCATTTCAATACTAGAACGATGTTCTATAAACTATTGCTTCATTCAAATTCTAGGGTTGTTCCATATCGAGAGTGTTCCAATGTTCCTTGGCATTGATTTTTTTGTTGCTTTATCATGATTCTAGACTTGCATCCTTGAGTGACTCTAATATGGTTTCTAGCATTAGAATTATCTTTCCTTTACTTTCCTTGATTAAGGATTCCAATGTTACTCCACCAGTGTGCTTCAAGTGTTTTTTTGCAACAGGTTATCTTATTAAGGGAGGTATGAATGGTCTCTCTTTGTCTCTCTTATGGGGGGTCTTTTTCCTCGAATGGAGTTTTTCCCTCTCATTAGTCATGGAGAGAATTATTGTATATTTTCTCTCTTTGGAGGAGGAGTTTTATCCCACTAGGTTTTCTCCTTTTTTTTCGTTTGTGAGAGATTATATTTTCATATGTACATGGGTGCCTAACATAGCCTTGTACTCGGGACCCATCTTCGTGTCATTTGCATAATTGTACTCCCTAAGTTGTACTTAAGGGGGTATTGGTGTAAATAAGCATTTTACCTATTTAGGTTCTATTTACATGTTAAGTCCACTTAGGTCCTATGAGGGAATATTTCTAGTTAGTGTTAATTGTCACTAGATCTTATCTTATCTTTTGGTATTTAATGTTTGTGTCCTAAGTCATTTAATATTGTTGAGGTAGTTGTCTCATTATATAGTATTAAGACACATATCAAGATCTTGTCTAATCCTATCTCACAACTTGCCTTTATAAGCAAGGCATCATATGTACATTATAGTATTCAATCTATAAATATTGCATCCATAATCATAGCCTGATACTTCTGTCATTTCTCTCTTGTGGAAGTTATTGTTGTCTTACAAGTGATCCTAGGGTGTTGAGGATTTCACCATTAACTCCTATAGGTTTAAGTTATTCCCCAATGATGGTTATTTTAGAGATGTCACATTGGGCCTCCCTTTTGTATTTCCCTGATTGTACTCAAATCGAGTGTGGTATGTGTCATGTTTGATGCCATGTTAACTCGGATCTGAATCGAAAGCGATTTTGAAGTCTGTTTATGTTGTGAGTTACTAGTAAATGTTTGCTTTAAATTAATGGTTTAATTTCATTGTTTTCCATAAATAAAACTTTAGGAATGAAATAATTGCAAATGTTATCCTAGTGAGATATTTTTGTGTTTTGGTAAAAAGGGGGGAAATTAAAATAAATAAATTATTATTTTTATTTAAAAAAAATCCTTTGGGTTTGGAATGTGCACATTTGATTAAATCGTTGATTAAATATTTTGCAAAATGAATTAATTGTTGAATGCTTTATTTTGTTAAATAGTATTTTGGAAATAGAATGAAAGAAAATAAAGGCAGTAAATTTTAAAAATTAGAGTAATTAGGAAAATAGAAAATGGAAAAAAGGTTCAAAAAGGAAATAGAAGTCTTTTATTTTGGGCTTTATTCATTTTTTGGTTTTTTTTCTCAAAACCCTTTCCAAGCTTTTTTTTTGTAAATTCAAAAATATCACTCATTGAATTGGAAAGAAGTGAATTTTAGATTGGTTGGGATAGGAAATGGAGTTTGAATGCTTTGGTTGTGCTCTATCTCGAGCTCTCATTTGGATATTTGCAAGATTTTTCCACATGTCTTCAAAAATGGAAGTAATCTTCTCAATCTTCCTCCATTTGTTTATGTTTTTGGATTTGGATGTCACACTCACCATTAGGGGAGCATAAGAATTCCTCAATATCATTTGCAATTAGAGTAGGAATTATTTAATTTTATAAATTTTAAAATTGGCCAATTTGTGCGCTAATTATGTCCAAATTTTTCAAAATATCCAAAAACTGAATTTTATTTCTTTGAATGGTTGTTCACATTTAGACCAATAGGGCACATTTTGATTTTTGATTTTCTTTATTTAAAAAACAAAAAAATTAAGCTCCATTAATACAATCTTCATGAAATTTCTGATTTTTACAAATGAATTTATTTAGGAAAATTTGAATTTAAAAGGTATTTTTGGATGTTTTGGAATGGGGGAAAAGATTACACTCCCCCATGGATTTTCATAAGGATCGTGTTGAGATCATGCTTAAAATTTTGTGAGCTAATTTCTATGCCATGTTTTTGTGCATTGCTTTTCTTGCCATGCTCTTTTATGTTGAGTTGTGATGAACCTAGGGTGAAGGTACTTGAGTCATAGTGGAGTGGCTCCCAACATTTGATGGGGCACAAAGGGGCCCAATGATATCTCGTCGGGGAGTTTTCTTACTAATTGATAACTAATAACATTGGGGAAATAAATTTAACCAAGATAAAGATTCTTATGGCATGGTCGGAGTGCTAGTACAAGATCGATATGAGCATAGAAGGCATGCCCTCTCTAGGAGCATTAGGGCTTGTAGGTTGGGTTCCTATATCCAACTCTAGTTAGCCATCCTTTAGATCTTTTCAATGACACTCCTTTCCTCCTCTCTAGGATCATATCATTGTACCTTGTGTGTGTACCTATTAGTGTTTCTTATTTATTCCATTGGTGTTTGAGCCCAATGATAATTTTATGTTTGTTTCATTGGTGATTGTGCCCAATGATGATATATTGCTTGCTCCATTGATAATTGTGGCCAATGCAAGTATCTTGTTTTATGTCATTGGTGTTTGTGCCCAATGAGGATTTGTATTTGATTTATCTTGTTATGATGATTGAGTGTTTCTACATGATGTGCATGTTGAGTATATATGGTGTATGTGTAAACTTTATCCCATTATGTTTGGTGTGTGTAATTTTGGCTTGTGTGACTATCTCCTAGCATAGTGGGAGTGGACCTAAGGGTACCACATGGTTGGGTACATGGAAGCCATCATTGGGGATTGAGGATCTTGGGAGGAGCCCCGAGATCATGATCAATGTGGTAAAGGTTTCCCATTTTAATTAATTATTTACTGTTATTTTATTGCAAAAATATCATTGGAAGACATTTGATCCTCTCCATTGTATGTAATATAATCATTGGACCTCCCTACTAGATGTAATGTAATTGTGCCACATAAGTGGTACCGGTTTTATAGTTTTTTTTATGTGCCTTAGTGTTGGAGCTGCAAGCACTTGTGATTTTGAGTTCTCTTTAAGATTTTCATGGTGTTTTAATAAAATGAACTTAGAGCATCTTCCATTTGGATATAAAATGAATTTTTGATTTAGAAAACATGCAATTGATGATTGAATCTCTAGGAATCTTTTTGGTGTTGTGTGTGTAGTGTGTCGTTGACAACCGCCTTGTCGAGAGGTTGTTTAGGGTTCTCCAAGTGGTCTTTGCAAGGTTGAGAAGAGCAGAACACCTTTCCCTTCACCCTTGGTGTTGCTAGCCTTGTGTGGGAGTCCCTTGTGGTCTCCCCAGCCCTTGGGAGTTTTCTCCTTCGTGGCCTTGTGTGAGACGAGATCAAGTGTCTAGGACCTTCCTAGTCCCTTGATTGTTTTTTTCATTTCAAGGTTGGTCTTCCGTAAGGGTTGCTTCCTTGTAGTTCCTAAGTATTTGGTACGTTCGATGGACCAAACCCTAGCTTGTGTTTGCTCACTAGCTAAGAATCTAATGCTGGAATGTGACTATAGTGTTTGGGAAGGACTACAATGCCTGATAGGAACTCCAACATTAGATAGAACTCCAATGCTAGACTAGGACTCTAATGCTAGACCTTGACACTTGAGCACTTGCACTAGTGTCCTTTGGTGCTTGAGTTCATTGTTTCATCGTCTAGTTGAGTCTTCCATCCATTTTTTAAGAAAAAATATTTACGCGAGTTGTTCCCCTTGGTCTAAAGTCTTCCCATATTGTCAATTCATCAATGAGTGTCATACCCCAAATTTTATGGCATCTCCTTACTTTGGGAAGCAGATTGTTGCTTGGAAGTGACCCATCATTGTTCTAATTAGTGAAGGGTTTGTGCCTCCTAGTTACACAAACTTTCATGAAGGTTGACCATTGTGTTTAGATGTTGTCTAGGTTGTTGAGTGGATTGGGGATGGATATTCCCTCATTCTACTCCTTGTTTTAAAAATTGGTGATTGCATCTAGTCAAATGGTGTTAACCTCCTAGTCATTCCGTCGTTTATTTAGGTTTTTGGGGGTGTTGTAAGAGTTCTTAAGTGCACCTTGGTTTGGATTTGAGGTTCATGATTCCCTCATCCTATCTTAACATGATCGTGGGTTAATACTCGATTGTCGTTTGGGCATCATCTCTCTTGTTGTAGATTAATCCTGGTGGTTTTACTTCACTATTGTTAAGTCTCTTGTTGGTGTCACCTTGCTTGTGCAATTGTGAGATTATTCGTGTTTTCATTGTCTTTATGTCATGTTTCATACAACACTTGTGTGCATGTTATTGTGCAAGTGCAACATGTCACATCTTCGACATTGTTGTCGTTTATAAAAAAAATTGTTCTATCAAGTTTTGTCCTAGGTGTGCTAATTTGGGGCATTACAATTTTCATCAAGTGATTTCATTTTTGTTATAGTCTAAACCCTCACATGATTGTGTTGTGCAAGTGCGACATGTCGCATCTTCGACATTATTGTCATTTATAAAAAAAAGTTGTTCTGTCATGTTTTGTCCTAGGTGTGCCAATTTGGGGCATTACAATTTCCATCAAGTGGTTTCATTTTTGTTATAGCCTAAATCATTATATTTCGTCACATGAATAGAGAGCAAGTGCAAATAGGAGAAATTGGCTCAAACATTTATTTCGCCTGGATCATATTAATTGGTTTGGTAGCGACATTTATTTTGCCACACTTTGTCCCTTTCTTCATATCAAGTTTAAAGCCTATATGATACCTTCAAGAATATTTGAGCCCTAAAGGTCATGACTATGCTCCATGGAAAATGAATTTGTTCCTCTATTGAAAAATTATAAAATGTCTACTCTGTATTTTCCCCTCTCGTCTAGCATTTATTCTTAGCCTTTCACTTTAGGTTAGACTAACGAATGGGTATTTTAGATTCTTTTTTTATTTTTTATGCTAGTAATATTATTTGTAAAATGGAGAAGAAATGATTGTATTCATTTTGTCTAAGAACTTTGCAATAAAATACAAATATGTACAAACTTAATAAAAAAGTAATTTTTTTAATAAACTAGCAATCTCTAAGTGTTTAAAACAATTACTATTTCAAATAGACACAAAAACTATATATAATCAAATAGAAGTTCATTATTCATTCTCAAATCTAGTGTTCACATAACATATAGGAAAATAAAAAGAGATTTAAACTATAAAATATGTCTACTAAATAAGGATGGTCCCACAACAACATAATCAAATTTATTATAGTCACAAGATTATTGAAGTTGAGAAATAGTTATGAATGCTAGTTTGAACTGTAAAACAAATTTAAAACTAAAGGGAAATGAAACAAAAAATGAATTAAAATGGTAAAAATTAAATTCATACTATATTTCATAGATTGAAAAAAATATTAACTTGAAATCTTAAATGGTTAAATTTACTATCAATCAAATTTGATTGACTATGTTGTTTTTAATTTAATATTTTTTATGTTTTGGTTCAAATTCTCATAATGTTAGGTGGAGGAAAATATGGTTTGTACCCATTGTGGAAATATTATGATTGTGTTTTTGGGTCGAAGAGGTCAAGTGGAACAACCACCATCAAATGTAAAATTTGTCCCAAGATATTTTCGAGTATTTACTCAAGGGTGAGGGCTCATTTTCTTCATATAGCCCAAAAAAGTGTTGAACTTTGTTTGAATGAGCTAGAATGATATGAAGCTATTAGGGATCAATAAGCAATTATGGGAAAGTGTTTGATTTGAGCTCTCACACTTCAACAATAAGGGCAAGTCATAGTCAACATAGAGAATTAGAGATGGATGTATCTTCTAGATATGTGGTAATAGAAGATGTAGCGACTTCTCACAAAGACCACACATTGGCAAACCGAACCTTGTTGAAAATTTGTTTGATGTGCAAAGCTAAGATGTGGTTGATGCAACAACTGCACGCTTCTTTTATGGAAATAAAATACCATATAATGTTACTTACCTTTCTACAAGTAGATGATCCAAGTTATCAATAATGGACCTTCAAGTCATAAACCACTAGGATATGAAAAGCTTCAATTGATAAAAATAAAGTTTCAATAGAGCAACAATCTACAACAATGAAAAGAGTATGCTTTGCAAAGAGATGCAACATTGTGATAGATAGGTGGAGAAATTCTAGAAATCGTCCACTTATTAACTTCATGATAATACATAGTAAAGGCCCTTATTTTTTAAGGCAATAAACTATTCAAGGAAGAAAAAATGCAAATTTCCTTCAGAATCAACAATGTGATGCCATTAAGGAGGTGGGGGGCATCACATGTAATCCAAGTTACACATGTTGCCCCTATTTTTAAAGCTTCAAACTTGTTTGTAGATAAAAGGTACACATATTTTGGACACCATGTTGTGTGTATTCACTAAATAATGCACTCAAATATATTGACAAGTTTCAATGGAGTTCAAATCTAACTAAAAAGGGTAGAAAAATACAATTGTTCTTATGTAAAATTTTATCACCACACACATATCATTTATCAAAAATTTGCCAAAGGTGGAACTCTCCAAGCTCCTTAAGTGTCTTTATGCAATCAAAAGAGCTTTGTGTTCTATTGTAGTTAGTTATGCATGGGCATCATGGAGACAATCTACATCAAATACTAGGTGACGAGTATAGTTCGTGATGATTGTTTTTCGATTGATGATAAAAATGTTGTTGACTACATTCATCCCATGTGTGATGTGATCAAATTCGTAGACGCAAACAAGCCATGTTTACGAGAAATTTGTGAAGAATAGATTATGTGCAAAAGAAATAAGAAAAGAATAGATGTTAGAGATCATTCTTTATATCTCTTGAAAGAAGAAAATATACATGGGAGATGGAATAAAACTTTACTCACCCATTTTGTTGCTTATGCCTTGAATCCTAAGTGTTATGATAAACTGACCAAGACAAGGTCTCCATTTTGAAGACAATGAGGTAATAAAGGGGCTTTAGGCTCCAATAATAAAAAAATTATGGTCACAATAAGCATGCTTCAATTATTAGGATTTGATGGAATATTTTTTCACATGGGCAAGGTGTTTTTTCTTATATGGAAGCCTTATATGGCATGCACGTAAAGAAAGATCCTACAAAGTGGTGATGGAACCATGGAAGTGAAAAAATTACAATTGTAAGATTGCTCTCACAAGTAGCTAGCTCTTCATCTTGTGAGAGGAATTGGAACACTTATGTTTTCATTCATTCATTGAAGAGGAAGAAATTAGAGTCGAAGAAAGTAGAGCACCCAGTCTACATTTATAGCTCACTTCACCTTCTCTCTCATGTACACCCTAGGTACAAGGAAGGTCCTTCAACAAAGTCGGAGAAAATTCCACCTAACAAAGCAGTTGCACCTTTCGAGGATGAAGTGGTTGAAGGAAATGGCCTCAATGATTTACCCCCAATTATATTGCCTATAAAGAAATTTGAGCTTGGGAGTGATGATTATCCAAAGAGCATCACAACTAAGGACTTGGATATTGACAACATAGTTGATGGAAGAGTGGAATTTCATCCATTGAATGACATAGTATGATAATTTAGATTTCTATTTTTTGTTTTTAATATGCAAATCAACATGTTGATGTGTAGTATGAACTCTTGATTCAAGAGTCTTGAATGTTGACACTATATTTCATCTATTATATTAATCTTTATGTGTTTAAACTTGAAAGTTAAATGTCATGGTATTGATTGTCAAAATAAATTAAAATAGCAAACAATGAATCTTTTCAATTTTCCTCTTCTTAGACTTAAGGAGGAGGGGCGGGCATATGGTCAAAGGATCCCTAGGATTTAATAACTCAAAAATTGATTTGATTACAATTGAAAAGGGGAGCTAAACTTAACACCAAGAATGTGCACACAAGATCTTTTAGCAGGCGAGGTGCTAACATATGGTGGAGTGCTAAATATAAAACTGAAATAACACTTCTTCTATTGATGCAGGCATCCACAAGCGGTGGGAATACTCCACTTATTCAGTGGGTGGGATTATTACAATTATTTAAGGCGGCAAGCCATCCATGTAACCACACTTCCACTTGTTCAGTGGGGGGTATACAAATCCTCACAACCACTTATTTCGTGGGGGGAATACAATAAACTAAAATTGCAGCAAGGTAAACAACCGTTGTTAGTACTACTAATCAGCTTACAAACAAATAACAAACAACTA
This sequence comes from Sequoiadendron giganteum, assembly GCA_007115665.2. Classification (NCBI taxonomy): domain Eukaryota; kingdom Viridiplantae; phylum Streptophyta; class Pinopsida; order Cupressales; family Cupressaceae; genus Sequoiadendron; species Sequoiadendron giganteum. The sequence continues at coordinate 656,531,903 of CM021104.1, forward strand.
CAATATATCAAAGATAAGCTTTCAAAACAAGCAATGGTTAGAGTATCACTTCCTCTAACTCTTACAACATGAAAAGATGAAGAAACAAAGCTCAAAACAACATGATAATAAAACTAACTAATCTGATTAGAAACAAAAGGTATAGAAAATCAGACCAGCAAGTTGTGAATTCACCAAAATGTTCATAACTCCACCAAACGGAGTCCCTTTGACGTGAAACTAAAAGCAGATGAATCCTAGAGCAAAGGCGTCCAAAACACAACAACTAGACACCTTCAAAATTCACACCTATCAGTGGCACGAATCCCAATGTAACTAGGCAAGAAGGTACGACCTCCAAAAAGAGTCGACCTTCTCTCAAAAATCACAATCTTCATAGAAAAATTTGCAAACTTGCAAAAAGGGGCGCCCTCCACAGAAGAATAGCTTGGGCCAGTACCCAAAACGATAGGAAAATCAGTGGCGAAGCAGTGATCAGAAATTCGCTTCAGCCATGAACCAATCAGCAACTCAATAATAGGTTATACAACAACAACCTGTTAAATAACATCAGAAATTAAGCTTCATCTGCACTCCTGTGTGAAGTACAGTCTCAAAGACCCACCTAGGAAGCCATAGTTTCAAGCCCGAAGGATGGATTGAATTCGCTAAGCTTCCCCTTAGGATTTCAAACTAGCAACATAACTTTACTTTCAATTTTCCAAGATAAGAATGAAAGAGCAAGCCATCAATAAATAAGCTTCACCAAAAGGAGACGAATCATTTGTAACTCCCAAAAGAAAACTCTTCCTCTTCCCAAAAGGGACGCCCATATCAAAAAAACACCATTTAAAAAATAATATTAAACTCTTCATTCACCTCTTCAATTCGTCCCACTTTGATGAGAAATAAACATTTAATAAAATATTAAATGTATCAACTTTATGGCCCCAACTTAAAAACAACTTGAAGTCATTAAGCTAGGCATGGGGTACAACTTCAAAACACAATTTGAACTAAGTATGAAACTTAGTCCAAAGAGAAAACCAACGCCAAACTGGAAACTTGGAGATTACCATGATTTGGATAATGATCTGAACAACACTGCTGATGAAGATACTACCAAAAATAGACTTACTAAAATAGCCAATGCTAAAAATAGTAAGATTACATCAAATCCATAGAAAGCCAAGCTGAGCAGGAAACACTGGAAATCCTATTTTGCTCATTTGAGTAGCCTATAGATTGTTGGAAATAGGCTATCAATCCACAACAAGGTCATCACTAAAAAGGGGACATTATAGTCTGCCCTTCCTAGAATTGCTTGTCCCCAAGCAATTGCAAATCAGGATGTTGTAAAATCTGCTCATTCTCCCATGTAGCATCCTCTACTGGCAGGTTCTTCCACTTGACCAAGTACTCTTTGATTGACCTCTTCCTCAAAGAGCGTTCTCTAAACTCAATAATTGCCTTAAGAATCAAAACAAGTTGTCCTTCCTCATCCAACGAAGGCAATTATGTTCATCCAACACATTTATGACCAAGAGCCTTCTTGAGTCTGGAAACATGAAACACATTGTGCACCTTGCTGCTCAATGGTAATTCTAACTCATAAACCACTTCTCCCACTCTTCTGATGACCTTGAAAGGCCCATAAAAACGTGGCTTAAGTTTTTCAACCCCACTCTTCTTGAGAGTAGACTGTTCATAATGTTGGAGCGTTAAATAAACCAAATCACCAACCTCAAAAGATCACTCAGTACGTTGTTGGTCAACGTATAATTTTTGTTGATTCTGAGCATGTTGGATATTGTCCTTCAATGACTTGAGAATGTCTTAACTTTGTTGCAACTTGTCCTTTTCCAGTGGAGCTCTATAATCACCAAAAACAAGTTCAACAAAGCTTGGAGCTTCATATCCATACAAAGTCATGAAATGAGACATTCTGATGGACATATGATAGGATGAATTGTAACAATATTCACCCAAATGGAGCCATCTCACCCATGCTTTTTGCTGCCCTAAGACATAGTTTCTAAGATAACCTTCTAACCACTTGTTGACAATTTTAGTTTGTCCATCAGTTTGAGGGTGATAACTAGTGCTTCGGGTAAGCACTATACCACACAATTTAAACAATTCTTGCCAAAAGGTGCTAAAAAATTTACTATCTCTGTCACTTACAATATTCTTTGGGAGCCCATGCAAACGAAACACCTCATGGAAGAACAAATCAACAACTTGTGTTGTTGTAAAAGTGCTGGTAATGGCCAAGAAATGAGCAAACTTGCTCAATCTATCAACCACAACAAAGATACAATCCCTCCCTTGCACCTTTAGCCACCTTGTAATAAAATCCATGGAAATACTCTCCCATTTCTGATTCAGAATAGGTAAGGGCTACAAAAAACCAGCAGGAAAAACATGTTCATTTTTATTTGCTTGACAAACATGACATTCTCTTACATAATTCAAAACTTCATTTTCCAATCCCTTCCATGAAAATCTTTCACGGATCTGTTTGTAAGTCTTAAAGAATCCTTGGTGACCAGCAAGGGGTATGTCATAAAATGATTGTAATATCTTCTTTTTCAACTTAGAATTTGATGCCAAAAAGATTCTATCTTTATAGTAGATTAGCTCTTCAACCAACTTGTATTTATCATCTTGCAAAGTGCCTTCAACAATGTTGGTTGCAAAAGAATTTTTAGCATAATCAGCTAAAATATGCTCCTTCCATTCTAGAGAAATCTCAGATAAGGAACACAAATGAGGCTTCCTTGACAAAGCATTAACAACTATGTTATTTTTCCCTTTGACGTATTCAATGTCAAAGTCGTAAGCTTGTAGCTTACACACCCATTTATGTTGCTTCTCATTCAAATCCTTCTGATGCAAGAAATGTCTAAGATTGTTATGATCAATCTTAACAATGAATTTACTCCCAACCAAGTATTGCCTGAACTTGGCTAATGCATGCATGATTGCAAGCATTTCTTTGTCATAAATTGAATAAGTCCTTTCAGCTCTTAATTTTCTGCTCTCGAAGACAATGGGGTGCTTGTCTTCCATGAGAACAACTCCAATCCCTTCTCCTAAAGCATCACACTGCAACTCAAAAGTTTTGGATAAATCCGGTAAAGCCAAAACTGGACATGAGCTCATGATCTGTTTGAACTTATCAAAAACCACTCGAGAATTTTGAGACCATGCAAATGCCCCCTTTTTAGTGAGGTCGGTCAATGGAGCATCCATGTGAGAGTACCCTTTGACAAACGTTCGGTAGAATCCATAGAGTCCTAAGAATCCCTTCAGATGTGTCAAATTCTTAGGTGGAGGCCAATCCAAGACTGCCTTGATTTCATTAGGATCAACTCTAACTCCCTTAGAGATGATTATATGGCCAAGGTAGAGTAGTTCTATCAACCCGAATTCACACTTTGATTCCTTGGCGTAGAGGCATTCTGACTCAAGAATACTAAGCACCTCATCTAAGTGCTTAAGATGTTCCTCCCATGACTTGTTGTAGATGAGAATATCTCGAAGAAGATCAACACAAATTTCCTCATCTATTTCTGGAATATTCGGTTCATGCAAGACTGAAAGGTTGTTGGAGCATTAGTCAACCCAAATGGCATGACTAAAAATTCATAATGCCCAAAATGATATCGGAAGGCAATTTTCTCAATGTTTGATTCCCTCATTCGGATTTGATGGTACTCGGATCTGAGATCAATCTTTGAAAAATACATTGCACCATAGAGCTCATCAAGAAGCTCATCTCTAGGAATAGGGTATCTATTCTTGATAGTTTTCTGATTTAACACACGGTAATCAACACACATGTGCATGGTACAATCTTTTTTTTTTACAAGAACTACAGTTGAAGCAAAAGGGCTTTTGCTTGGATGGATATGACCCATCTCCAAAAGCTCGTTGATGGCCTTTTCAATTTCATCCTTTTGCTTCTTGGGATACTGGTAGGGAGTAGTGATAACCGGTTTAGCCCCATCTTCAAGCTCAATAATATGTTCAGCCCCCCTTTCTAGTGGTCGTCCAGGAGGTATACTGCCAAAAAATTTACTCCTCTTTGTGATCAAAGACTGAACATCAGGGTGGTAGTGTCTTTTGTCCTCCACTGGACTAGAAGGCAAAATCAAACATTCAGCTGCCCATTCAACATGATCATGTCGAATCAACTTCTCCATTCTTTTGAAAGACACAATCCAAGGACCTCCATTGGACAATCCTCTTAACACCACCATTTTTCCCTCTGCTTGGAACTTCAACTCCATTGTTTGTAAATTCAAAGTAATCTCTCCAAGAGATCGCAGCCACTGAATTCCAAGCACAACATCAGTTTCTCCAATACCTACAACATAAAAATCATCTTTGACTTCATAGGTTCCCAATTGCATAGATAGATTGGAGATCTTTTCGTTGCAAGAAATTGTGAAACCATTTGCCACCATGACTTTGAATCCTTCAAACTCTTTAGTCTTAAGCCCTCTTCTTGCAACTAGCCCTTCATCAATGAAGTTATGTGTTGCTCTAGTATCAATGAGAGCAACCATTCTCTGCCCACTAAGCATACCACGAACCCTGAAAGATTCATTCTTTTGAAAACTTGTTAATTGAGAAAAGGTATCTCCACTTCCTTGCCCTCTTTCAGGTTCATCTAGAACTCTCTCTTCATCACTGTACTCATATTCATATTGTTGTTCTGGAAAATCAGATTCTGATTCATAATCAAAATAAGCTCCCATGTGATGTGAAAGACCTTTACCATAGCATATATGCCCTCTAGACCATGGTTCACGACAGGTGTAACAAACCCCCTCTTTTCTTAACTTTTCACGCAATTCTTCATCCATCTTAGGTGGAATTTTTTTGATTGGAATAGGAGGTTGTCTCTTTTCCTTCTTATGAACAAATGGTTTTGAAGGAAACTTAGGCCTTGGAGCAACCAATTCTATGCTTCTAGCTTTCCTTATTGCTTCCTCAAGACTCGGTGGATCAAATGCTTTAACCCACCCTTTCAAAGGCTCCATAAGACCTTCAAAAAGCAACACAACAAGCCTCCTCTCAATGATGTTGGGCACCATCACCGAAAGTCTTTGAAAATCAATAATGTAAGAGTCCAATGAGCCATGTTGTTTTAACTAAGCAAGCTCACGAAACTTGATTTCTGGATCCTTGGTATCAAACCTTTCGATAAGCTTGTTGGTAAATTCTTCATATGTATAAATGAGGTTATGGCCAATAGTGACCAAACGGTGGTACCATCACTCGTGTGCAGATCCATCCAAATGCAATGTTGCAAATTTGATGGTGTCTTCTTCTGGCATAGGCCTGGGTGATAGGTAATTGTCTAGCTTCTGGACCCATGAACGAGTTGTGAACTTCTCACTTCCGTCATAATGAACCAAGGTGACTGGCAAGTACTTGTTGGTAGTCCATTTTGGGACCCATAGGAGCTCAAAAATCCTTTTTCCCTCCTCTTCCTCTCTTTTGATTCATATACTGATCAAAAGTTAAATTCTCTCTGATTTCATATGAAAGAGAGACATACTCCATGTAACTTTGTCTTACTTCATCTGCCATGGGGACTTTGGGCTCAGCAGATGATTCCTCCCTAGGAGTGAAAGAAGGAAGGAGAAGTCTAGGGGTTGATTCCCTTGAATTTGCAACATGTTGCCCAACTGTTCTACCTCTTGGTTTTGAATTAGAACCACTAGAATCTGATCCTTGCTTTGGTTGGGGTGTGATTACTTGCTGATCCATTCTTGCAAGTAGTCTTGACATCATATCCAACATTGCATCAAACTTCTTTTCTACTCTAGAATCACTGTCATCATTAGTCTCATTGGTTGGTCCCTTACCCTTGTCAACCATATTGTCAACTGATGTTTCTTGGTTTCTCAAAAACCCTGAAAAAGTGTCAATCTCAGGAAGTTGAAACTGAACTTTGTTTCCTTTGGTGTAGCAACGAAATTCTCTATCACTCATCTATCTCCGATGCGCTAAACACCCATGATGGCAAGAAAACAGGCTCTGATACCACTAAAATGTTCCCTTTAATTTTGTTTTTGATTTTTCAGTTCACATACAATGCAATCATGCACCCGTTAAGATTAGCTCCAAAACAAAACAATGTTGAATTAAACTTTAACCAAGAATGCGCCCTAAAACCACTTAAGGAGGAGGGGCGGGCATATGGTCAAAGGATCCCTAGGATCTAATAACTCAATAACTGACTTGATTACAAATGAAAAGGAGAGCTAAACTCAACACCAAGAATGTGCACACAAGATCCTTTAGCAGGCGAGGTGCTAACATATGGTGGAGTGTTAAATATAAAACTGAAATAATACTACTTTTGCTAATACAGGCATCCACAAGCAGT
>CM021104.1:656538387-656686340 GCA_007115665.2 Sequoiadendron giganteum
ATTTAATTGAACTTAGGCCATTTATATGTTCTGTTTTAAGACAATCCATGAAGCTTATGACAACAATTGCATATGTATTTCTGGCCACCTTAGCTTCTGCACAAGATATTTGCATTCTGAGATACATATAAGATAGTAGTTTTTGGGCATGTTAAATTTAACGCACATAGGCATTCGAGTTTTCAACATAGTTAAGTTTTTTCCCCTTATGTAATTTTGCTTTAATTGGCATGCTTTCTAACCTATTTTAACCAATGCAAAAGTGACTCATGCAAAATTTGATCTGTAAAGTTTGTGAGATATCATTAAAAAATCAAGGGGAGTCCAAGCACGCCCCCTGTGCTAATTTACAAAAGCACAAATGTTTATTTATGATGAATATTTAATTCAGCTCATTCAGTCAAACTGTTCAGTTCAATCTTGTGTTTACATTTTGCACATTGTTTCCTGCCGTAGCTTCTTGTGCCTGTGTAAAAATTTCCTTTGCAATATTTAATTGACCCCTTTCAGCTAGCACGATGGCTTCCCTATTGCAACATAAACTTTTCCTGGTCTCTGCGCCAACATTTTACAATTCAGTTCTCTAGCCTTCGCAAGTTGTGTTGCCTCGTTTGTGGATCCCTCCTCTCATCGGGAAAAGCTGCAAAATAATTCCAATTTCTAAGAGAAACGTCAACATAAGAATTCTTCGCATCTGATTCACTTTGTGCAGCTTAAATTGTTTCTTTGGTTTTTAAGCCAGTCTTCTGTTTTCGATGCCATGTCACATTTGACGAGTTTTCATCCACCTTAAGTGCGTCCCCAATCAATTCTAGGCTAAAACTTGCATTAAATAGATTACATTTGCGAATGATAATTTGTGCATTAAGGTAATGTTATTTGGGTCAGGGCACTTGGATCTAGAAACGATGAAAGAGAATAAGTTTATTGTCATACTATCTTCTGCCAGCTTTAGGACAGCAAATGAATCGTTCTTGTTTATACTAACCTTAGAATTAGGATATATAGCCATCTTGTTGCGGCATTATTTCCAAATATTGGCATCTTTTGAATCTTGTGTATATGAGTAAATTCAGTTAATTTTTCAGGATGAAGTTTTAACGAGTCCTATCATGTAATATTTTGTTCCGTTGTCATTAGTGTGCCTGATGTTTATTGTTGCGAGTTTAGATCCTTGTTGCTTGCATTCGGTTTAATTCTTGATATGTAGTTTCAGATTAAGTACCCCTTTGTGCTGTAGCGCCTCTATCTTCTTACAATGGGACTTGAAAAAAATTAAGATATCTTACGGCGTTAATTATATAGATTAGATATAAAGATAGATAAACTAGTTAATTTTACATCAGTGTTGATTTGTATATACAGTAAATATCCATGAACAATATATTGAATAGCCTGGCATGCCTTTGATAAACGGATCCAAGAAAAAATGCATCCAAAAGGGCTTTGTAAAATACACTTTGAAAGGGAATGGCGAGTGCTTCTACAAGCACATGTCAATACACGCATACATGAATATGCATGAATCAGAGAATTGATTTGCAAAAGGTTGTACAGAATATCTATAACATGAATCTTTTATAAGATAAACATTAAGGACGCTCTGGCTTTAAAAAGCTTAATGAGAAGAAATGATAATCGTATGGAATGACCTTACCCAATCAGACAATAGTAAGTTCTTGAGAGATACAAAAACCCTGAGCAGAGTTTCTTTATGGCTCTGATAACATACGGGGTATGTGTGCTTGGTATGATGTGTTTATGAAAATCACTCAAACGACATGACCATGTCATGAGATAGGTTTGATATGAAAGAACTTCAATATAAGAAGACGCTATGATGACATGATAGTAGTATATAAATCAGGGATAGGAAACCTTAGAGGCAAACCAGCAATTATGGTATTGAAACCATGGTATTCACACTACAGTACGAGGAAAGTGACTAGAGACAGAAATAATTACCAATATGAACGACTTGAGAAATATGAGACAACGACTAGACTTTGGAAATGAAATGAATTTTGCAAATAGCATCGGCAGCACATATATATAAATCAGTTTGATAGATACCTTGGATAATGATCACAGAAACATTTTGAATGTATGGTTGCTTGCTAGTGGAAGGCAAATATAATTTGAGGCATATCGTATCAATCAGAAAGTCATAGTGCACTGTGATAAAAGATGAATAATTTTTTGGCTATGGCCACAGTATAACATATACAAACACACAAACACACACATAAAGTAACACATGAACAAATTCGTAAAAAATTAATCTAGAAATTACACCATGCACACACACAGTAACACAAGAACTAATTCTGAAATAAATAACCAAGAAACTAAGACATTTCATTTAAAATATGAGCAATTAATATTAATATCCTGCACAGCATCTGAAATATGCATACAAACTGAAGATAATAATGACAAGATTCTAGGCACATTTAAGCCTGAGCAAGAATAAATAATTTCCAACTCAATGCAGAATTACATGATCACTCCCACAAATCCAATTCTCACTACCTCCCTGGTAAGTCTTTACCATACAAAAATGTCTGAAACAAGACCAAGGATCTAGATGGCTGAGAAAATGGAACCATATGAGCTGCGCCTCTTACCGTTGCAAAGGTCAATATCTTGCTATATGCTGTTGCCCAGCCAGCTACCTGTCAATCATATAGACACAACTTTCAGGAAACATGTCAACTTTTGGCACAGCAGTGCCATAGGGTTACAAGAATTATATGTTGATACAAATCATACCTGTCCATTCTGATACCATGCACTATACGGAACAGACACTGTCAAATTTAGTTCATCTGCCAACTGGCGAACTAGAAATCGGGAGCCCACTAAAGGTACAACAGAATCTTGATCACCGCTGAGGATAAGACAATACAATTTTCTAATTGAGCATAACTCAAGTGCAAATCTCAAGGCTTTGTTTTGCTAGAAGCAAGAAAAGATATAAATCTGATATGATCAACTAAAGAAAAATAGAGTAAACTTATTACGTAAATGTACATTAACATATGTAAAGTGGTTCGCATGAGTTTTCCACAGTACATGAAGTAGTGTGTATTATTGCTTTTGGATTTAACTGTGTATACTTTCAATCAACATTTCAGTTCACACTCAGTAATCCATCATCAAGAAGAGGAGAGTGATGGATTAGATTGTAGAAGTAACCAGCAGTTTTTCCCTCTTCTCCTGCACTTCATTTTCCAGTCCTCACCTCAAATTCTTACCCCCACCTCTTTTTAAGGTTACTTCTGCAATCCAATCCATCGCTCTCCTCTTTTTAATGATGGATCATTGAGTATGATCCAAAACGTCGATTGAAAAATGTACAGTCAAATCCAAAAGTAATCATACACAGTTGTAGAGTGACTTAAATTTCCAAGTTCTAAAAGATGTGAAGTTTGGAAGAGAACAAAAAAAAACCTCCTGTTCTACGCTCGGAGAAAACATTAATTGGTCACAAGACGAGTCCGTGTTAATTTACAACATATTAAAACGGCTATGACAATAAATTTGAAAACAAGGTTGAACTGGAATCACATTAATGTTCACTTTACCAAATAAGTAAATCCAGTTATTTTCTATGCAAGTTTCACTCCTCAAAGCAAAAAGAATGTCAGCATGGAAAAAGAAGGATGATGCCAGAATTTATATTTTACTTAGGTAACAACATGACTTCATTGCTCAGATGCAAATATAATGCTGAACAAGTTGCATATTACAACCAACCCATTTAGTTGTCGCTCCAAAGATACAATAATTAAAACATACAATTGCCTTATTTGTTCATGCTTACCTGAAAATCCAAACACGTATACCTTGTTTAATTATGCTCTTCAGTACTGGAAGAATGTTGATGTTCCCATCAAGAGAGTTGTAATTCAAGACACTGGTTCAACAACAAAATGTAAGTTTATATGGAAAATTGTGTCTTCTATTTCACATCTATTAAAAATATTAGAAAGGACAAAAAAATTGTTTGCATTATGATGAAAATAAATCTCCAGAATACACTAAAAAATTAAGTGTTGAAAGCATCATTTTTGTAGTCTCGATTGTACAATGCATTGCAAATCTAGGTCTCATATGTTACATATTTTCGAATTCTGATCACATCATGCAAATAATGTCTCCTTTGGGGTACATAGACAGCCAGAGATTTGTTAAAATTACTGATATTTTTAACAGCTCTAATCCCTTCAGAAAGAAAGATATCCATAAGCAATAGTTGAACTTGCATATCCCTGAATATTACATTATTTTCCCTGGCATTTTTAGACTAATTCCTTTGTTGAATAGGGAGTGTATTTCTAAACTATAGTATATGAAAGAGGCAGTAGCTGCATGGTACCCAAGATCAGTTATCTAGAATCATGTACTGTCAATCATCCTACCTTTAGGTGACATAAACAGGCAATCTAAAAGTATTGGTTTCACTACAGCACTGGTTACAGCCATTTCTTCTATTGAATGTTTGATAAGGGATTTAGTAAAAATTGTATATTAAGTAAACGCCCCATTTTGATTAGTATACTCATAGCTTTAGGACTTGGGTTCGGCAGCCAAAATTTTGACTGAGACTCAGGCCTCGACAAAAAAAAAACTCACAATTACACCCAAAAAAATAAAATAATAAATAATAATAATGCATTTAAAGAACATAAAAGTCTAATTTAACTATCAATTTGTCATAATTCAAACATTACACGTCTTATGATCCTCAAACTCTCAAATTTGAAATTTTATAGTTTCAAAGTTGAGCAATACAATGTAATGCCACAAAATTATAAATAATAAATGTATAAAAGCATTATAACTGTTTACATATGATGATATGTCAAAATGAAAAAAACAACCAAAATCTACGTCTTTCTCTTTCCCCTTCGACTGTAACTTAATTTTTCAAGCCTTGAACTAGACCAATGCATGAAATAACACTTGTCATGACCTCATCAGCCTTAAATGTATCAAAGAAGTAGAACTTTGGGTTTTAGTAGTAGGCCAAGGCATGTATCAGCTAGTGTAGTTGATTTGTCCATCTAAGATGAATGATGTGCCAAATGATTTCATATTTTCTTCTTGCAAAATGGCCTCTTTGGCCTTATCCATGGCCTCATAAAGGAAAACCATTGGCATGTCGTCTCCATCCATCATAGGAAGAACCCTCACCAAAGGTTTCGTCACCTAAAAATTGAAAACAAATTTGACTCCTTTCTTTTGTGCTAGCTAGAGACCCCGAATCAAAGCTTCATACTCTGCTACATCGGTAGTACAGGAAAAATAGAATCTGAAAGAAAATTAGTACTTTTGATTGTTGGGGGACACCAACATTACATCAGCACTAGCACCGTTCTTGCTCCTTGAACCATCAAAAATACATCTATCACATACCTCCAGCATCTTCTCAAGGCTTCATGAGATTGGGGATGAAATAATTTTCTTCATGAATGCAACAGGTGTCCAACCCTATTTCTTCCACATCATTGTATGGGCTGAACTAAAAATTGTTCCCCCGTTCATCAAGTAGAATATCTATAATTTCTTCTATAGAAGTGGCAGCCTTGTGAACAACAATATCTTATTGGAACAAGGTTAGACAGCCATTCAGAGTGTCTAATTGGTTTGATTATACCTCCTTCCAGCTTCATCAACTATTTGTACATTTGAGGGGCAAGAGTAGGGTTGATAGGACGCTACTTCTGTCTAAATGGTTTCACATCAGGTTCCAATGGAATGACATGCTGAAACAAATCTTTCCTGTAAGCCTTCAATTCATCATAAGACCAAGCAAAACATCTTTTATATTTTCTAAGCAATGCAATCAGCATTTGCTTCTCTATTGGTTTTAACCTCTTTTTGATATAAATAATGTTGGGAGCTGCCTGAGTTCCTAGATTTACAACTTCTGTCTTCTTTTTTACAAGCTTCTTGTTTTCTGGCAATCAACACCATCAAACATTCTTTCTAAAGCAACAAGACCTCTAGGAATGGTATTTGTTTTGAGTTGAATAATCTCATTCCCAAAGAGAGTCTCCTTACCTTCTTCATCCTTCTCCACCATGGGTTGCCGATCAATCTAATTGGTTCTTAAAATGATTGATACAATTCAAGAATTCATAAATTTGCTGGTCACCATTGAAGACTTGCCAATTATATATGTTATCTAGAATGTTAGGCCTGGTTATAATCTCAACATCATACTTACAGTGATGGGGGGCAGTAGAAGCATCAAAGCTTGAAGCTAGTGCAACAAGCGCATCAATAACCACATTAGTATCTCTTCCCAACCAAGTGATGTTGAATGCATCAAAAGCTTTGATGGAATCTCAAAGTACATTTTTATATATTCTTAATCTCATTTCTTTTGCAGCATATGTCCCTCTAACCTGAGACACCACAAGCTCTGAATCACCGCATACTTTGATGCATTTGATTCCATATTTTGATGCCACATTTAACCCAAGAAGTAAAATCTCATACTCTACCAAATTGTTGGTGCACTCAAAGTTCAATCTGAAACCGAACTTGTAATATTTGCCCTCAAGGAACACCAATAAAATTCCAGCACCACTACCTTCTTTCGAACATGCACCATCAAAATGCATAATCCATAGTCCATTACTTTCTGGATGAAGATGTGAGGGCAGCAAAACAAAAGCAATCTGCCTATCATTTTCATCATCATAGTATCCCACTAGATTGTCAGGCTCTGCATCATGGTAGTAAGCCTCATTCTCTACAATAATCATCATTTTATTTTCCTTGTGCAGCTGGCATTTTATTCGCACATCAGAATGGTAGCATATGATAGATCCATTTGAAGGCTACCACCCATTGTTGCTTCCCACTTTCTAGACAACAACATACCCCACTTAGCTGGACAATCAACTATGATAATGTCCATTGAAAAAGTTTTCCTCGGGTATGCAGCAAGCTGACTGGAACACTATTTACAATTCCAATCACATTTACCTCACGAGAATCCATGGCATAGCACTTACCCAATAAGATTTAGAAACTTGCAGTCCTAAATGGCTCAGAACTTCCAATGGCATCACATTATTGGATGCTCCAAAATCTAACATACAGTTGTGAACCGGCCATCCATTTATCAACAGAGATGTATAAAATCGATCTATGGTTTGTTTGTTACATGTAGAAACAGTACCCAAATAAATCTCAAGGGCCTCTTACACATTGACTTTGTCTACCCTGTCTTTGGGAGCACCTACAACTTCCTCTAGTTATCAAATATGGTAGTGGCATTGAATACAACAATATCCTTTCCCTATGCTCAGGAATCCTTAGCAACTCTCTAATTGGTACTTTCAATTGACTGAAGGCTTGGACCATGTCAATAGGCTAATATGAAAGCAAAGGATTGGAAGATGGAACTGTGATAGCATTGGAATCAATAGGCTAATATGAAAGCAAAGGATTGGAAGATGGAACTGTGATAGCATTGGAATCAGGTATGAATGGCATTACTTGATCATTTGCAGCAATTTTCTTTGTATTGGCCACTTTCCCAACCTCCTATGTTGCCTTCTATTTGCCATTATTTCCAACAGTCTGCTGATTTCCCATATTGTTGGTTGAAACATCAACACTTTTTTATTTTGGAACACATACTTTCTACAAGGGTGTACTTGATAGACGCATCTTCTTTCTTGGTGGAGACTTTCCTGCAGGGCCTTTTTTTTGTTGTATCAACATTATGCTCTTTTTTGTCCTTTATTTAAATTTGCAGCTGGCACATTTGAAGCAGCAGTAGCTTCAACTTTGTCCTTGGCACCTACTTGCCTATTTCTAAGCTGATAATCACTTTGTAATTGAATGATAGCAGCCCCGATAAAAGCTCTAATGTCCTCTTCATTTGTTCCTTGAGTTGATCAAAATCTTTGTTTAGAATTTCATAGCAAACACAATGACTATCATAACCATTTTGGAAGAATTCCTCACCTTCATAGGCATCTAGTTGATCAACATTTGCATCATTAAAACATTTGAGCATACTCTCATATTCTTGGAATTCCTCTTCATCATCAAGTGCATCTACAACATCACACTTGGTTTGGTCATGAGACAAATAACATATGTCACACCAAAATGAATCTTGTTGGTTTGGTAATTTGAAAGGTGTTTGAAAGTAATGTGTTTTAAATTTTTAATGTGTTGAGGATTGTGGGAAGAGAACTAGTTATAGATCGGTGCCTTTATCAATTGGGCAACAGAGTCACTGGATTCAATCAAACATATGATAACAACTTGGGTGATTTCCTAATCAAGATTATCACAAAAAGGCTATGTTCAAAATCTATAGGCAAGTTGGGCTCTACATGCATATTCAGAAAAACAATAAATGGTTGCAAAATATTAGGAGAGTCTACTTAGTAAAGAGAATCTACTTACTAATCCTTAGGCACATTCATATATTTCCTTATTATGCTGAAAAGACACCTGCAAAAGCTTTGCAAGGTTTTACAAACATCTGGGTGAAAAACTAAACAACAAACATCAAAAATGCAAATAAACATACACAAGGAGACAATCAACTAAGGTTGATTTTTCCATTAATCAACCAAAATTCACAGGCTTGGGAAAGAACCCAGCTCATTACAATGTAAAAACAACAATACTTAGAACTAAAAGTTGAAACCCTAAGGATTCTTGCATGTGTTTTTTCTCCTGTTGAGAGCTCTGCAATTGCTTTTTTTCTCCAAAAACGGTTATGCTCTTCTTTCATTTTCTTCTAAAAATGGAGCTACAGTAGATAAAACTCACGAACAAGTTGTCAAAGGAATATCAGAGAGTTGATCCAGCTAGAAAACCCTAGCCACAACCCGCACCTAGTGTCCAAATAACACTTGTTTTTTGCAAATACAATTTTGAATGTCAAGAGGCATGAGAAAACATTCCTTGACCAGTACCATGCCTCTACATTGATGAGTCATGCATGTGAGGGCAAATTGCAAAAGATAACACCTAGAAAATCCATTGGTAAAGGTGAGTTGGAGGTGACATGAAACATGAAAAGTCTCTCTAGATGATTAATGAAGTATGGGCACCATACAATCTCCTAGATCAATGCCAAAATGGCATAAATACAGTTAGGGAATGCACATGTATCGAGTTCCAACATTTGTAGGAGTGGTTGGGAGTTTATGAGGTTAGCTAAAACTCATTTTCAACGCCTTTTGTTCATTGCAAGATTCCAAACCCCTTTCACCTGTAGAAAAGCAAGCACCATCAAGACATGCGGAGAAATCATCTTCAACCATGCGAGTTACCTCGAACAAACATCCAATTCACTTGGAAACCTCCACAACATCTTTTTGAACAACTTAAAACCTTGGTGAAAAAAAGATTGCCATTTTCCCGTTGCAAAATAACCTAGTGCAAGTGCATTTGCACCTTTATAAAAAATTGTTTAGATGAAAATTACCACAAATGACGTCAACATGATGTCATTGGCAAATCAAGAGACCTCAGGATGGGATGGCATCACCATGATGTTGGCACTGTACGACTACAAGAAGGTGGGCCCCATCAGCCCGCAAACCTTAGCCAATTTGAAAACTTTGAAAGTTCATGCGGGGAAATACCTCCAAGTGAACCTGCAAAATAGTCATTGGCAATTGCACCAAAGAAAGTTCAGTTCAAATGCTCGAACTTGCAAGTGTAGATGGACAAATCCAACCCGCAAATGTTTTGATGGATCTGAAAAGCTGCAAGGCTCTAACTTGTTCATTTTTTGTCAAACCTAGATCATATCACATCCACAAGTACCCATTAATGCCCTCTTCAAGATGCACAGGATTTTGCAATTCCATACTTAGCCGAATTTTAGAATTTTGATGTGGCTCGAAGGGCACCCTTCGGATGACACATGGCAATTGATGATTGGCCTTCAAGACCTGATTCATGTGAAAGTTGCCATTACATAGTGTCAAACTACCGAAAATACAAGAGGATTGCATTGAAGATGCAGCCACAAAGTCACTACAGAATTTCCAGCTCCATTTGCCTTGAGCAAAAACAACCCATATCAATTGGACAAGTGCACTTGAAAATGGACGTTCACATTGGCCAGCCCGCAAAATATGGTGACGTCAACAGCATGGGAAGATAGACACCATCCGTCTGCAAACCAACACTTATTGATTTTTTTTATCATTGTGGAAAAACAAGAGTAGATCGGACAAGTGCAAAAGAAACTAGCCGAATTGCACCATTGCAAGGAAAACGGGTATGTCCAGATGGAAGACCAAAATCTACATGGGCATAACTTTTGCCCCTTAGCGAATTTCACAAAAGTTCACAAGGCAACCAGACCTAAGTTTTCATGATCTAGCCATTGGTGCAAAGAAAAACCAGCCCCAATAGATATCTCAAATCAGTTATAATTTTGGGTAAATTTGGCTAAGGCATGAAATGGGACTCAAAATTTTGAGGTGCCAACATATGGTATTATTCATATTGATGGGGTTGGGAGTATATGGCTTGATATAGTTTCTTGAGATAGGTTTAGCCTTTATGGTTACTTGTATAGCATACTTGGTCCTAAACAACATATGAGACCAATCAGAGGACGAATGTCCCCCTATTTTTACAATGAAATCTCTAGAAAGATACATAGCAAAGTAGGGGGGAAGGTCACTACTAAAATATCTTGAGGTATGGAGAGGCTTGGGCATGCATGGAGAGTAAGGTCCAGATCTTTGATAACCCCTACTATTTTAACAATAGTCCCATCTATTTGACAACTTCCTTTTCAATTGGGGTACAAGCTAGGCATAACGAATCAACAACCTTCTTAGGCATAACAAAATTGTTAGCTCCCAAATCAATCATACATTTGTGTACAATATGTTTATCAATGATTAAGAAGAGATAGAAGGGAGGAGGCTTACTAGTTTTACTTGACTTTTCTTCCTCCGACTGACATAAACTAGTAGGGAAAACTATTGTTCTCTTTGTTGAAGCATCACTGAGCTGATTGATGTTCTTTGATGCCTCCTAAAGAAAATCTCTCTATCTTGGGATTGATAGTGCCTCCCACATGATCATATTAGCCCTCTCCATTTGCTCCACAATATTGAAATGAAGATAACTAACCTTTGACTGATTTTTTGAGACAATGGTTTCTTCCTTTCATTGATTTTCCTTCCTAGCAACCTGATTTGTTTGTAGCTCAAAAGATTTAGCAACTATATTGTCCTTTGCAGCCCCTTGATTGATTGAGGGGTAGATACATGGCCAACCACAAAAGGTGACTCAACCTTCATTGCTCTTCTCTTAGACTTGGTATTATGTGCCATCAAATTGATATCCTTGCCTAATACTTTAGTGTGATTGATGCCACAAAAATCATTTTCTTGCCAATTCATTAGGGTGGACTCACCTAGTATTTGTTCTTGTCTTAGTACCCCTTCTCAGCATGATTCAACTCACTATTTTGGAAGTGCTGAGATATTAAGAACCCATTTTGGCATAAATTTAGGTTATATGGTTGATTAGATGGGTAACACCACTCATGGTCTTGAACTAGAAATAGCTTTGGAAGAGCTTGTAATGGCTGGGTACGAGATGTTTAGAGACCTAGCAGAGCTTCGCTAACCTTGTCCTTGAGCATTTCCTTGATAAGGTTGTTTATTGGGTTGATAAGCTTGATTATAAAGCTAATAAAGAATATTATTTTGGGCTTGTTGCCTCTTTAAAGCTACTAATATTTTTCCAAATTTATGTAACAAGGTTTTCACTTAGTGCAATTCATTGGAAGGAGAAGCAAAAGTTGTTGGTTGATTGGTTACTACAGGGAGAGGGACCATACTTGGCTAAGTGGGTGGAATATCGGGAAACAAAGGCATTGAAGGCCTTGGGACTATGTTTCCAACTTGGGTTAGACAATTTTCAGCTTTAATAGCGATGTCATAAGTATTTGGCAAGGTTGTTCCTCCCATTGACTATTTCACGACAGAAACATCATTGTTTAAAGCCCTCAAATAATACAACACATGGTTTGGAGAAGGCCTGACCAAGGTTGGAATTCTATCTCGAGTTTTTTGGAATCTAAAGTTGAAGTCCCCCATGAATTCATGAGGAGCTATTTTGATAGTGGTCAGCTGTTCTACTAGGGATAGATGGTCATTTTTATCTTCAAATTGTTCACAAAATTTCTCACCTACTCATCCCCATCGTGTATTGAATTAGGTGGCAACCCCCTGTACTATTGTAATAATTTTCCTTTCAAAGAAGTGGCATGAATTTGATAGCTACATTAGCCATTGTGATGTTATGAATTGTGTAGATATTAGCAATATCTTGGATGTGTTCTATAGGGGTAGTAGCATTTTCTTCTGTGAAATAAGGTATGCTTTTTAAGGCTGCTATTGGAATGTCATCCCTATTGGCAAGGATAAGAGGACTTCCTCCATTAAAGGTGACAAAAACTTGATTTCTTGGGATAGCCATTGAAGGGATATTGAATCGTTCTTTATTCGGCTAGGAGGAACTACTAGCAGTAGGTGTAAATTGTATTCTTGATTGGACTATTCAATATGGTAAGGGCTGCCTACTATGTCTATTCCTTCTTGATGAAAATAAAGATAATTCCAAGAAGTCAAAACACTTTCCTTTATATGATGCTCTTGTATGTATCTTTGCCATGAATAATTAGCACAATCTGAAATCAAGAGACTAGAGTTGCCGAACACTCGTAGAATGTGTCCAATGACTTCAACTCCTAAGAATGGCACCGATCTTCTCAACAAAATGATGCAAGGCTCATTTAATTGGTCCCACCAAGCATGCCAAAAATAGATGTCACCTAAAATTGTACCTTTATTGAATCCTGTTCAATATTTCAAAACAACAACAAGAATGATCTCTCAAGTGTGGGACCTTGCTAACTTGAAATGAAACATCTGAAGAAGGTTGATTCCTTTCTAATCCTAGATGCAAGTGTTGATCCAGCTCAACACAAATTAAAACTAAAGCCTACTCCTACTCTAATGATTCACAAGAGAAAAGGGAGAAGGAAAATAACTGAAAGAGAAAAATGGTGATGCACCAATACTTAGTTGAGCTCTCTCCTTGTCTTAAAACACAAGACAATCCTTAGAGCTAACAATATATCACACAACTTCTATTAAACATTACTAAGAGGTAAAATATAAAGAGACTACATCCACAAGAGGGGTAAGATGTCTACAATTAGAACAAACTAAAAGAGACTAAAAACCATAGTATGCAGCTCAAACTCAAAAAATACACATTATAACAATCATAGAAAAAGGCAAAAATATCAAACTTTATTGATTGCAAGGCTTATAAATACATTTTACATTTCAGAGAATAAGTAGACTATTACAAAGAAATGTTTTTCTATTCTACTCTATCTTTTATTTTTTTAAACTAAGAATTGTTGAAAATGAAGAATGTTGGGCCCTAATGCCCACAAAGGAAGGCATTAGATCAGCAATAAATCTCTAACCCATTGGGCGTACACTATAGAGGGTGTTCCACGCCCCAGTCGTCATCCTCATCATGCTTTGTGCAAAAAACGTGTCCTTTCTAGACATAATCTAATCATGAAGAGCATTCCTTTGTACCTCTACCATACCCAAGCATTGATGGCATCCCTAGGATCGAGCACTAAGGTCAAGAAATCGCCCAAAAAAATTGTTGAAATAATGGCCTAGGGATGGCATGATAAATGTTTGCTCTCCAAATAATAACTGGTTTCTCCATGTCAACCATCCTACCCTTCCTAGGAACCTATCAAGCTCTCCCTTAATAGTTCCTAGTTTTCAAAGTTTCACCACCCAATTGGAACTCGTCGTTGTTTTTGGCATTTAGAGCTTTGTTGGGAACCTAGGTCATGTTAGGAACCAAAGGTGGTCTTGGAACCACCACAAACCGCCAACAACTAGACATTTTCTTTCTTTTTGATGAAAACTATCAGTGTTAGAACCTCTGTCGGAAACTTTATGCTCATCAAGAACCTTGTCAAGGGTTCCTTAGGTTCATGGTGTGATGTCCCCATTCTTCTAAAGCTAAAATGACTTTGGGAAATAATTAATTAAATATTAAAATAAGTCTTTATTTTGCTCTTGACTTATTAATTATCTAATTAAGTAATTATAATAATAAATGTTATATTCTTAATAAAGCTCTAATAATAATTCAGTTTACAAAACTAAAAGTTGGCAAATAAGTATTGATCAAGGGGAAATTGGATGATCATCACAAGGGAAGCTTGAATGGAGTTTGGAACTTGGTAATGAAAGATCTAAGAACAATACTTCTCAGATAATGAGGGTCATGGTTGGACAAAAACCCAGTCATGGGCATTTGAACAATTTCTTCATACATTGTCTTGAGGCATGAATGACCAACTGATGATAGCAGGTTTGCAAAGTCGAAGGCGATATAATGTGAATGGTGTCACAGAAGAAGCTGAAGGAGCCGTATAATCTACATTGAATTGCATAAGTTTTTAAGTCTATATTCTATCATAGAGGCGACTAGTGGGGAAACTGAGAATTAGTTTTTGTGGCTTCCCAATATCGAAATTATCTATTTCATCAGGCATTTCCATTGGAACGGAAGGATTCACGAATATTGGGAAGGCATATTGACATCATGGTATTAATTGTTCGGGATATTTCATTATATGCTATTCGAATTATATGCTAGTGGGGAAACAGAGAATTAGTTTTTGTGGCTTCCCAATATTGAAATTATCTATTTCATCAAGCATTTCCATTGGAACGAAAGGATTCACGAATATTGGGAAGGCATATTGACACCATGGTATTCTTTGTTCGGGATATTTCATTATATGCTATTCGAATTCTCTAATGATGAAGTCGGGTTCAAGACGTTACTGCTATCTTTATTGAGCATTGGTTTGCAGAAGGAGTCCTTACCTTTGCGGCACTCTTAGAGAACGTGTCTAATGTTGCTGACAATTACCACATCCGTTGCTTTCTGGTTTCTAGTATACGCTGGGTGATAATCATGTCTAAACGGGTATGTTTTGTTAATTAGAAGTTGCAAGAATTAAGTACCATTTCTATATCTGAGCATTATCTATGTGTTTGGGCTCATTCATAATATTTTGTAATCCAATCTAGCCGAGTCTAGTAAATTGTTCGTAATTTTATTGGAACGATTGTATGGTCTGCAACATAAATTTTGTGACAACTAAGAACTTATAATGCTCTGTCTGTTATTCTTTCATTTTATTGGACTTCTTGTATTTAAGCAATATCCTTATTCAATCTTGAACATAACTTGTATTGCACCAATAAACAATTCAAAACTATAAATTAGTGGGGAAGTTCTAGAACAACAAGGAAACTAAATCTATTTAATATAAACCTAGGTAGAGTTTATCACAGAGGTATCAAAGCCAAAAATCCTACCAGCCTCAGGGTACATGAACACCAGTGATATGGCTAGGAGATATTTTGAAAGAGAACAGAGACGGAGGCAATTCCAAATTGCCGATCCTTATCCTGAAGAGGTGATCCGGTGGAAATTTTTAGTGAAAATTGAAGTGTCTCTATTCTCTCCAGAATCTGCACCATTAGAAAGATCTTTGCGTCTTGATTCCAACGCAACTTGAACGGAGCGAAAAGGAGTCCGTTTGCACAAGTTATGGCCAGTCAAAGGTAGGGTCAAACAGGGATCAGATGGTGTCTAGAAGGCGAAAAAAATGATCGTCTCGGAAAACGATGGAACCGGCGTCATTGCGAAGAGCTCGTCGAGACAATTCCGACAGCGTTCATTTCGTTGAAATCCGACGTCATATGCTCAAGATACAGCTGGTCAAAGTTTCAAGTTGACTTTTGAGGTGACTGTATGGATGATGACGTCAGCAGTCAGACCATACCGTGCGGAATCTGATGTGGACAAAACAGAGCATGACATGTGGCAAACGAGTCATCTAAACGGACCAATGATATGCTGACACGTGTCCATCCGTACGACAAATCATCAACATCGTCAGCAATCTAGTCAGCATACGATTTGCTTTGTCAGCGTCGACGTGCCTTCTGAGGCGAATCGGGGTTTGACACGTGGCTCTATCTTCGGCGGTCGAATTTGTTAGTTTGTTGGACAAAATCTTTGGACGGGTTCGAACCCGCAACCTCCTCCGTAACCGTTGGTCGGCTCACCGTTGCACCAAACAATGCTCGCCTAATCATGTGTTGCGACCGGTTTGTTTTGTTATATAAGTGTCGGGATTTGGAGGCTTAAAAACAGCTGCTAGGATTTGAACCCAGAACCGCCGGGGTGTTAAAACTGTTTACCTCCGTTGCACCATGCGAAGCATTTGGTTTATATGTGGCACCGTTTGTCTTTGTTGAATAGTTGAAACCGAATGCTTAAAATTAAAGCAAATCCCTCCAAATTTTAACAATTAATCCTTTTAAGGATTAACCAAAAACCTTCCCAAACAAAATAAGCCCGGGAGTTAAAAAATTAAGGGGCTTAAATTAAATCAAAAAAATATTAAGGGATTTTTAATATGGATTTATATGTAAAAATGGAGATAGGGGGGATTATTGTGAATCTTTTGGTTAAGGGCCAAATTGGGTTATTTTGATGTATAAAAGGGGTGTAAGGGTGAGAGTTGAAAAAAGAGAAAATTTTTTTTGAAGTTAAGTGGTGAGAGAAACATGTGTCAGGTGATACGAAGAAAGGAGATCTTTGAGCCATTCTTGTACGTTGGAGTTTTGTTATGCTGCCGAAGTGCTCGAAGGAATGGTCTTGGTGCATTGTACTTGATTTTGGAGATTAATCGGATCGGTCGTACTCTATTGGAGCCGACCCGGAGACATAGTCATGTTTGTGGCGAACTCCGTAATTAAACTCTGTTTGCACCTTCTATCTTCTTCTCTCTAAATTCTCTTTCTCATCTTAAGTTTTGATGCATAATTTTGTTAATGTATGCATGAATTAAAATTTCGCAAAGTTGTTTTAATTAAGCATTCAAAACGCAATTTAGTCTAGATCCGTATACAGATCAAGAGGATACCTTTTCAACAATTTTAGTAGCCTAACAATTTCCTAGTGTCCCACCGGAAATTGAAGCAATGGGGGATTCAGACCATGAGGCTTCTCAAAACAGAGGCAACATGAGAGAGAATGACAGTGTTCAAAATATTCTGAACGATCTAGCACGTGGTCAACAACAGATGATGCAACAATTTATACAGTCCCAACAACAATTGGTTACTACTATTGGATAGATGTCTCAGGAGATGAACACGTTGAGAGTGAATCAGAATTCAGGGGACAGGAGTAATGCTAGAAACCACATACCCAAGGGAACCAATTCAGGAGGAACAAGTAGACCTTTCTATCCTTCATTCATTCCTATGAACGAGGAGGAAGTGGCACAACTTGAGGCAAAGCCACCTTTGACCGATGAGGTGATGGAAGTTTATGAGGAATATCACACTCTTCATCATGCTATTAGGCAAGAGATTACATTGAATCAATATATGAATCAATGTAAGGATAGGAGGAGAGCACAACAAGAACAAAGACCTTGTGGCCCTCAAAGAGAATACCAGCATGCTTTGAGTAAACTATCACTTCCTAACTTTGATGGAAGTGGGAAAACTACAACCCGTTCATGGATTCACAAGCTGGATACTTTCCTGAATTTAAAACTGATGCCAGAGATGGAAGCAATTAAATTTGCAACATTACATCTAGAGGGTGCAGCGTATGACTGGTGGCATCATGGATTGGTGACACAGAATCATGCTCTAATCCAGTCTTACGGAGAGTTTAGCGACAAATTAATTGCTCGTTTTGACAAGAAAGATGAAGAGGTTTATTTTAGGGAGTTGGCTCTAATTAGACAGCATGGAGACATTGATAGTTACATCAACGAATTTCAGAAGTTGGCAGTCATGGTTCCTGATATATCTGAGAGGAGAGTGGTAATGTTATTCACCGAGGGGTTGCATCACAATTTGAAGGGGTTGGTGAAGGATTTTAAGCTAAGGACTTTGCAGGATGCTATTCAGATGGCATTAGACCTTGAAACTTCACATTCTAGTCCAAAGTTTCCAAAGAAGGGTTTCAAGAACAACAAGCCATTCACTAGAACTTTTAATCAGCCCAAACCAAATCCTCCTAAGCTAGATTTTGAGAGCAAGAATGAATTGCGCAGGAAGAAACTATGTTTCACTTGCAAGGAGTTGTGGGAACGTGGTCATCGATGCCTTGGGAAGGGCAAGGCACATTATATTGAGGTCGCCTTTGATATGGAGGAGGAGATAGTTGATACTAGTTCTGAAAGTGAACATGAGCAGCAGATTGAGCATAACGATTCCACAGGAGATAAGACCCAGGGTGCTATTGCTACATTATCGGGTGTGCCTAAGTATCACCCTTTCCCAGTAAGGGAGTAATAATGGACAGTGGGTGACTTGCTTGATTGACAACGGAGCCACGCACAATTTTATTGATGAGGGTTATGTAGCCAAGAGGAGATTACAGGTGGACTTTTCTAGTTTCAAAGTCACAGTAGCAGATGGGTTTAAAATGGGATGCACTACAAAGTTCCCACAATTGAGTATTCAGATGGGAGATTATACAGTCACAAACGATTTTTGTGTTTGGAATTGGAGACATTGATATAGTGTAGGGAGTTCAATGGCTACACTCTCTTGGCAAATACAGTCGGGATTTTCAAAAATGGAGCTAGAGTTTACATCAAGTGGTAAGAATATTGTGTTGGGAGTGTTATCAGATGGTGCTCCTAAGATAGTTTCAGCGAAGTGTATGGAGGCTTTGCTCAGACATGGGGAGGTTGCTTGGGCAGCTCAATGTTTTGTATCTTCTAAATCTTCTAAGATAAAATTTATCAAGTGGATGTGTAGACTATATTAGACAAGCGTAGCATGGTGTTTGGAGACCTTCCTCCTGGTCGACCACCAAATCATGGATTTGAGCATGTGATAGAATTGGAGGAGGGTGCCAAACTTGTGATTACCACTCCATACTGGCATTCAAAGCGCTTTAAAGATGAAATAGAGAAAACAATTAAGGAATTGTTAGATATGGGGCACATCAGGCGCAACTCCAGTCCATTTGCTTCATCAGTGGTGCTTGTGAAGAAAAAGGATGGCACGATGAGAATGTGTATCGATTACCGTGCATTGAACAAAAAAGCAATTAAGAACAGGTATCCCATACCGACAATAGATGAGTTGTTGGACGAACTGCATGGGGCAGTTTATTTTTCTAAGATTGATTTACATTCAGGATACCACCAGATTCGGGTCTGTGATGAGGATGTACACAAAACTGCGTTCAGATGCCACTACAGACACTACGAATTCTTGGTAATGTCTTTTGGTCTTAAAAATGCACCTGCAACCTTTCAGTCATGTATGATTCATGTTTTCAAAAAGCAATTGCGTAAATCAATATTGGTATTTTTTGATGATATTCTAATATACAGTAAGACTCGGGAGGAAACCTTCGGCATATCAACAAGGTGTTAGGCATTATGGAGACTCAGTCATTGTTTGCAAAAGCATCCAAATGTGAATTTGGGATGAGAGAGATATTATATTTGGGGCACATAATTGGTGCAAGAGGTGTGAAGGTCCATCAGTAAAAAATTCAAGCAATTCTGGATTGGGCACCACCAAGGAACATTTCTGATCTGCGGGGTTTCCTTGGATTATGCAGTTATTACAAAAGGTTTGTTAGGGGTTTTTCTCAGTTGGTTGTATCCCTTATAGACCTCACAAAAAAGGGAGCTTTCAAATGGTTGGATGAGGCGTAGCTACATTTGACAAGCTCAAGCAGGTGATGAGCTCTTGTCCGGTATTGGCTCTTCCAGACTTCTCTCAACTGTTTGTATTGGAGTGTGACACATCAGGTGAAGGGATAGGTGCAATACTCATGCATAACAGGCATCCCATAGCCTACGAGAGTCGGAAGTTGAGAGATGTAGAGCAGCTATACTCCACTTATGACAAGGAAATGCTTGCCGTCATGCACACTTTGACAAATTTTAGGCAATACCTTGTCAGTGGGAAATTCGTGGTTAAAACAAACCACAACAGTTTGAGATACTTCTTCGAGCAGAAGGATTTGAATGAGTGTCAACAGAAGTGGGTAAGCAAAATTCAAGCTTATGATTTTGACATTGAATATTTTAAGGGTAAAAAGAATGTGGTAGTTGATGCTTTATCTAGGAGACCAACACTCTACTCCTTATCTGAGATTTCAACTGATTGGAAATCTCAAGTGTTGGTTGAGTATTCTAAGAATACTTTTGCGTGTGATCTCATTGATGGGAAATTGCAAGATGATAGATATCAAGTGATTGATGATTTGATCTATTACAAGAACAGGATATTTTTGGTACCTAAGTCTAAAATGAAAAGTAAGGTTATGCAAGCTATACATGACACCCCTCTCGCAGGACATCTAGGATTCTTCAAAACATATAGATAGGTTTGAGAGAGATTCTCATGGAAGGGTCTCAAGAGATGTTTTGCAATATGTCAGGGAGTGTATGGCTTGTTAGCAAAGCAAGTCTAAGCATACATTACCAGCAGGTTTATTGCAGCCTTCACCCATTCCTGATGAAAGCACATCGATGGATTTTATCACCGGATTGCCACGAGTTCATAATAGAGACTGCATCTTTATTGTAGTTGACAGGTTGACAAAATATGCACATCTCTTTGCTATCTCCACTGAGTCTAAGGCTTAGATAGTAGAGTTATTTTTCAGAGATATATTCCAATTACATGGGCTCCTAAGGAATATTGTGAGTGGTCAAGACAACAAGGTCCTCAGCATATTTTGGCAGGAATTGTTCAGGTTGGCAGGAACCGAGTTATCTCCCACTACGAACTACCATTCTCAATCCAACAGGAAAACTGAGATCGTCAACAAGTGAATAGAAGGATATCCGCGTAATTATGTGTCAGGACAGAAAAAGGCATGGGTTTGATGGCTACATGTAGGAAAGCATTGTTACAATGTTGCATACCATATGTCAATAGGTATGACCACCTTCAGAGCTCTATATGGATACGATACTATGTCTTTCGAGGATTTCGCTTTTGATGATAACAAAGTACCCAAGGCAAAAGAGTTAGTGTAGGACAGTCAAGATATGCTCAGGGCACTTAAGGAAAATTTACATCGAGCTCAGAATCAGCAAAAAAATTATGCAGATAAACATAGAATTGAGAGGGTCTTTGAGGTTGGTGATATGGTGTTTTTGCAACTTCAACCATACAGGCAATCTTCTTTGAAACGAAGTGGCACGGAAAAGTTAAAACTGCGATTTTATGGGCCACATCAAATCAAAAGGTGGGTAGGCGAAGTGGCATATGAATTGGAGCTGCCTTTAGGTGGAAAAATTCACAATGTATTTCATGTTTTGTGCCTTAAAAAGGCAGTCAGGCAGCATACTACTCCATCTCCTGAGGAAAATTAATATTGGTGCCTGAATCTATTCTAGATGGGCATGAACGTAGGTTACAAAGCAAGACAATCAAAGAATATTTGATCAGATGGAAGGATCTACCTGTTGAGGACGTTACATGGGAAGGCGAACAGATACTACAACATAAGGGCTTGTAATTGCCTGAGGGCAAACAATGTTGGGTAGGGAGGACTGTGGTGTTCTCGTTCTTCTAAAGCAAAAATGACTTTGGGGAAATAATTAATTAAATATTTAAATAAGTCTTTATTTTGCTCTAAACACTTATTAATTATTTAATTAAGTAGTTATGAATTATAATAATAAATGTTGTATTCTTAATAAAGCTCTAATAATAATTCAGTTTACGAAACTGGAAGTTGGTGAATAAGTATTGATCAGGGGGAAATTGGATGATCATCATAAGGGAAGCTTGAATGGAATTTGGAACTTGGTAATGAAAGATCTGAGAACGATACCTCTCAGATAATGAGGGTCATGGCTGGACGAAACCTAGTTATGGGCATTTGAACAATTTCTTCATACATTGTCTTGAGGCATGAATGACAAACTGATGGTAGTCGGTTTGCAAAGTGGAAGGCGATATAACGTGAATGGTGTCACAGAGGAAACTGAAGGAGCTGTATAATCTACATTGAATCACATAAGTTTTTCAGTCTATATTCTATCATAAAGGAGACTAGTGGGGAAACAAAGTCATTTTTTGTGGCTTTCCGATATCGGGATTGTCTATTTCATCAGGCGTTTCCGTTGGAACAAGAGGATTCACGAATACTAGGAAGGCATATTGACATTGTGGTATTCATTGTTATTTCGGATATTTCATTATATGCTATTTGAATTCTCTAATGATGAAGTTGGGTTCAAGACATTACTGCTATCTTTATTGAGCATTGGTTTGCAGAAGGAGTCCTTACCTTTGCAGCGCTCTCAGAGAACGTGTCTATTGTTGTTGACAATTACTGTATCCATTGCTTTCTAGTTTCTAGTCTACGCTAGGCGATAATCACGTTTAAACGAGTATGGTTTGTTGATCAGAAGTTGCAAGCATTAAAAGTAACATTTTTGTATCTAAGTATTATCTGTGCATTTGGGCTCATTCATAATATTCTATAATGCAATCTGGTTGAGTCTAGTAAGCTGTTTGTTATTTTATTGGAATGATTGTATGGTCTGTGTTGTACCCAAAACAATTTTTTTGCTTCATTAAGGCATTTTGATTAAAATGGTTTAAATCTTGTAAAATTGTCGTCAAAAGTCAGTTTTAGGTCAAACAAAGCACGGGTTTTTGTGGGTTTATTGTCCGGAAGATACTGGCAAAATTTGAAAATTTTGAAAATTAGGGTTTTTGGGCCCCTATTTTTAGGAAAAACTCTAAAAATAGAATCTTTCCAAAATTGACTGAAAATAATTTTGAATGGCTTATTTCACGTTACGATTACATTGGTCAAGTCAGAACCAAGAAAAAGTCAGTTTAGCTCTGGTGGGTCTATTTCACTTTTTTCGAGAGAAAAGCTAGGACCTTTGAGGTCATCAATGGCAGTTGGCCAGTACCAGGTGTCGAAATCTAAGCCTCAAACTCATCACAGAAGATTCTATGGTGAAAGATGCTCAAAAGATGCTTCATGACATAGGGGATTTTCAAAAGGTGAAAATGTGAAAAATATTCTAAGTCTAGAAACGCTTCACCTTGCTACAAGGGAGATGCTCGTGTAGTCAACACCCAAATCAGCTTTGTAGTGTCCGTACATGTAAAAATGGTAAATGCAGTCACGTACTTGCATCAGCAACATCAATGCTTCAATGCAGTCGACTCAAGATAGCAACACGGTGTTCACGAAGCGCGAAAGAGGTGAAAATCATCCGAAAATCATCAAGTCTGGAGTCAATTGCGCCTCTGTAGGCCAAGGGCACCCTTGAAATTGAAGGCCCAAATGCATCATTAATGGTTGCACATCCAGTCATCTTCTTCGGAATTCTACTAGCCTTCTAGCGAATCATCAAGTGAATCCATCTGATTTGTCAAACACTGGCAAACGACGTCAGAGGCAAAAGATGTTGAAGGTTAACAAACATCCAAAATGGCAGTCAAATTATAGAAATTGAGCCCTTGTAGCCTAGGGGTACCCGAGAATAAAGCCTATCAGATGTCAATTTTTGAGCTTGTTATCTCCAAGCAATTTCTTCAGATTCAATCTAGCTAGGCGATGAATCCATTCGCCAATCCATAAGACATGTTAAATGACCGTAGCAGTTGAGCCAACGAGCACGTAAAACGGAGGATAAAATGAAAGTCAAAAGGTGAATTGTACCTCTACAGGCCAAGGGCACCTAGCTTTTTGGTCAATCAAACGAGGTTTTCAGTAGCTGTCTTCTTCAAGAGATTTGTTCAAAATCCTTCCAGTTACACGGTGAATCCAACCGGCAGCTCTCGGGACCTGTCAAACACTCGCAAGCGAAGATCAAGTGCAAAATGTTGAAGGTCAAAGCAAGTAGAAATTTGGCTAAGTGTTGAAAAGATGCAACCTTCTTGAGAAAGGTGCCCAACTTTTTGGGGGCCTTTTGACTTTGCAGCTCCCAGGATGATCTCTTCAGAGTTGTTCAATCTCCGTAATGAGATCATCAGCACAAACATTGGAGCAGTCCAACTCTCGGCAGCGAGAGTGCAAGTGGAGCGTTTCATTGAAAGTTACAAATTGCAAAATGTATCTCAAAAGGTCAATTGCGCCTTTGTAGGCCAGGGGCACCCTTGAATTTGAGCTTCTTAAATCAACTTTTAAACGTTTCCATACCAATCATTCTTTCTGAAATTGAACTACTTTTTCATTCCATACTTCGGCATGTTCGCGAGAGTCCTCAATCACCGACAGCTGCACATTGAAGCACGAAGGGTCAAATTGATGAGATGGAAAAACATCCAAAAAAGTGGCTGTCTGGTGAAAAAAGTACCCTTTTGGGAAAAGGCGCCCTAGAATTCAAGGCACCAGAGTCAATTTTTAGCACTCACAACTCCCACCAACATCTCGTCAAACTTGATCCAGCTAAACGATGAATCTATCAGCCAAGCTGTAGGATCAACCGGGCATCAAGAATTCAAGGTCAAATAGAGGCAATTCGTCACAGCGGAAGTTGAAAACTTTTAAAATTTTCTAACTCTCTTGACCTTGGGCACCAAAAGTCAAAGTTTGACCGTTTAACTTTTAGTTGTGATTTTTGCATGCTACCTCTTGCATATGGCGTCCAAAATTAACGGAGAACTTTAGTTCGTGATGCACACACAAGGATTAACTCAATTAGGGTTGGTGCACCTACCTAACTGGCAGTATCACCTCCAAAATGCTTATTTATTCAAGCATAGGCGCCACAACTTCATTATTTCTTGCAGGTTGAAGCTAAAATCAGCTATTTTCTCTCCAACGCCTTTTGAAGGATCAAACGGAGGCCATTTTTAGTGTTCTTCGAGGTTCTTTGTTTAGGTTGCACAGAGGAATAATATTTCATGCTTCATTTTTCCAGTACGTTCTTGCCAGGGATTCATCAAATTGAGGATTGAAGGAGGTGTTTTTGTATAAGATTAAAAAAAACAGTTTATAACTTCTATCTTCTCACCCTCACATTCCTTCTATCCTTGTCTTAGGTTTTCTCTCGCATGTCCAAGCAAACGACAATTTTTCACAGATCTGGTCATCTGGATTCGTTGAGCACAGCGTTGGCAACAAAACCCATGTTCTAGAATTTTTCAAAAAGAATTGCCCTGTTGCTTCTCTTTTCGAAGCTTTGCTTTTTTTCTAAGATTCTTTTGCATGCTGGTGAAAAAATCAACATTTCAAAAAATGGAGAAATTGGGTTTGATCAACACATTGGTGGCTACAAAACCCATATGTTAGAATTTTCGGGAGAAAAAGCTTTTGAAGGCCCCGCTGCCCCCTATTGCTTTTTTTCGAAAAGTCTTTGCATGCCAAGCAAAAAAGCACTTTTTCAAATTTTTGACATTGTGGGTTTGCTTAGAAATACATTCTCTACAAAACCCACGTCTTGGGATTTTCATAAAAATTGCCCCGAAACAAGCTATTTTTAGCTCACCGGAAAAAGTTATCAGAACATATCCGTGTTTACAATCAACAGGCTAGTTTTTCAAAATGCAGTTCACTCATACTGAATACAAGACCAAATCGGTCTTGATTCATGATTTCATCAGAACAACTGACAAATTTGCATCAAGTGGATCTGGAGGTTAACTTGAACGCTTCAAAAATAGATCAAAACCCATATGTCAAAAATTTTCGAGAGAAAAAGCTTTTGAAGGCCCCACTACCCCCTGTTGTTTTTTTTCGAAAAATCTTTGCATGCCATGCGAAAAAGCACTTTTTTGAATTTTTGATGGTGTGCGTTTGCTTAGAAACACATTCTCTACAAAACCCACATTTCGGAATTTTCGTAAAAATTGCCGCTCAACGGGCTATTTTTAGCCTCATCATAAGCTATTTTTAGCTCACTGGAAAAAGTTGTCAGAACATATTCGTGTTTACAGTCAACAAGCTAGTTTTTCATAATGCAGTTCACTCAAACTGAATACAAGACCAAATCGATCTCAATTCATGATTTCATCAGAACGACTAACACAGATTTGCATCAAGTGGATCCGGAGGTTAACTTGAACACTTCAAAAATAGATCAAACCACACTTCAGAACATTGAAGAATCTTGGTTGCTAGAAGCGGCTTCATTTCCCATCACAGCACAGTGTATAAAGTTTGTAATGGCTTGTGTAAAGCATTACAACTCTACTGCACGAGAAATTCAATCAGTGGATGGGCGAGTGATATCCAGTCTCAAGCCCAAAGACATCGAGAAGTGCTTCGGTATTCCTCCAAATACAAACAATTTGGTCATGTACATGGAGGAGTGGGAGAAGGCGTTCAATTTTGAAAGGGAAAAATGCAGGGAAACCCGGGGATGTGTCCCCCCCCTAAAATGCCCCATCCCGGTCCCCGGGACGTCCCGGGTACAGGGGGACCGTCCCCTTTTTTTGCAAAAAAATAGGAAACGTCACTAAAATGGGGGGACAACGTTGACCAAATAGGAACGGCTGACCGGTTCCGGGGATGGCTAGGGGACGGCTAGGGGACGCCTGAGCCATCCCCCAACTGTCCCCCAAGAGTCCCCCACGTCAAAGCATGTTTTAAAAATAAAAAATATATATATATAATAGTTTTCAATTTTTTGGTTTTTGAGTTGTTCGTTGAAATTATTTTCATTTATCTTTCACAATATTTGGAACACTCACAAGATAAATATCTGATGCTCTATTAGAGATATATAAAAATAACAAAAATTTATTCCAAAAGTGTGTAAACTTGGGTTTATTTGCTTGTTGTTCACTAACAAGTTTTAGAGACAAAGACTTAGGATTTTGACCTTTTTAAACAGTTCTTACTTCTTCACAATTGGAAATAGGCTGAATATTAAGGCAATTTGATGCCCAAAACTCCTTGAGTGCAGCAATTGTCCCCACATTTAACTGCTCAAATCCATATCAGACAATAAACCAGCATTGAATTTACTTCCAGTAGTGCACATTCCCAGCAAACTACAATAATTCTGCCTTCAGACGCCTTAGCTATTCATTATTGTTTTGTGCCAAGTAATCAATAACCTAGGTGAAACAATCTTCATTGTAATCACAAATGTTCTCCCAATTTGTGAGCTGGAAATAACCTTATGTAATTTGATATAAGTTTATAAATTATAACTTGGAGGTTGTATTATGATTCATGTATGTTAATTCTGAATTTTCAATGTGTATTGAGTATTGACAAAGAATGTTGAACACAAATGTTATATGCTAAGGTTCTATAATGTATATTATGTATGCTTTATCCATGTTTTCATATGAATATTTAAAATTTCCCTATATATTTAAAATTTTCCCTATATTTTATATAGCCGTCCCCTGCCGTCCCTAAATTTGGCCTCAAAAATCGGAAACTTGGGGACTTGTACCACTGTTCCCTGCCGTCCCCGTCCCAGAAACTTGGGGTAACCTTGGAAAAATGTCAGAGAAGAATGGTAGAGAGATGGCTCAAACAGAAAAGGACTAACTTGCTAAAGAATGTGGCTCGTGGAGAGTTCAGAGATGAATACGCGGTAATGATCACCCTACTCAACCATGTCACCAGTCTAGCAGATGCCAACAAGTTTCAACCTTGGATGTATTACATCATGGCTCAACTTGTCAATTGTAAGGAACATTATGACTGGGCTTCTTTGATCAGCGATGTTCTCCACAAGCAGATGACCGATTTCTTGATAGCTCATGAATTCCACATGGTTTCATACCTCGTATAGTTGATAGCCTTTCAAAGCCAGTTTAGAGGGTTGAATAATGTTGGAATTCTGCGTGCGCAGCGAGTTCGTGTGCATTTCTCACAGCTAAAGTGTTCGCAGTCAAATTTCAGGGTTTCATCATGCAACACTCTTCCATTGAGAGGAATCAAGAAAAGTTGCAGAAGAAACAAAGGCCATCACTCCAATTACGGAACTGCCAGAGTTACCAGTCAGTGAACTGCTAGTTTAAGTGTGCAGATATTTCCAGAATTGCTCAAGTTGCTAACAAGCAGTAAACTGACAGTTGAGACATGTGATGACCTTCAAATGATGAGGTAGTTAAACAATTTCTTGGAGGAGTTGATTGCTCATGATCACGGACAGTGAACTTCTAAGTCAGACGTCCCACCTTTTCAAGATAGACATTAGACACAGCAGTTAACTTGATGCCTCTTTCCAAGTTAACTCGCTGTCCCACCTTTTGTGTATGTCTATTTTGAAGTCACCTATGTACATATGGAGTTCTAGTTTAGTTTAGAATCAGTTAACTGAGGTTATTTTTCCTGTTAATTGTTAAGTTACTTGCATTTAGACATAGAAATAAATCTTGCATGTTGGCAAGACTGAATGTTAACTCAAGGAGATTTTAGGGTTCCCTACTCCTTTGAGCTTCTATAAATAATAGCAGCTTGCTCATTATTTCTTTAACTTTTGCTTGTAATAACAAATTGTTGTGCCCACTTTGCCATGCAATATTGCTATTTTGTATTGGTTCACTTTGTTTAAATATAAAGTTGGTTTGATCGTCTATTGTGTGTGTGTCTCCTTATGCAATTTGCTGTCCCAGATTTACATTTCTGTTTTAATAATCTTTCTTTCATATCTACACCTCGGATAGAGTATTTTACCTCCTTGGGAATTTAGAGATAGAGATTATTGTTTTAATGCTTGTTTCCAGTAATCTTCTTTTCAGCCTACACCTCGGATAGAGTATTTTACCTCCTTGGGAATCCTGAGATCTAGCTTACTGTTTTATGTTGTTTCCAGTAATCTTCTTTTCAGCCTACACCTTGGATAGAGTATTTTACCTCCTTGGGAATCCTGAGAACTAGCTTGCCGTTTTGTGCGCATGTGTGTGTGTGTGTGTAGCCTAGAAGCATGAATTAGGATTAGAATATCACATAACATCATATAAACAACAAAACCACCATAAACTTGAATGTCATTTAAAACATGCATGATAAATATTCATCGTTCAAACTTCAAGCTCAATATTAAAACAATAATATCAAGTTCAACACTTTTAATCATCAATATCATTGTAAACATTGGCATTAGATCATGTAGGAAGACTAGATGAATCACAAGCAGCGCTAGTGGCACTGTCGTAAGCACTAATATTGTGCTCATGCTGGCTATCGGATTAGAATATCACATAGCATCATATATACAATAAAACCACCATAAAATCAACAGCATAAGTCTTTGTTGAAATCTTTGAAACTCATGCAATCACCCTTTAAAATAAATCAAACTGCACAAAAATCACAGACTTCTTTAGCACAAACTAGCAGAGGTAGCAAGCAAATGAAGAGGCAACATGAAATGAATCTTAATTAAAAGAGTGCAGTCACAGTTTTAAATAAAAAGAAACATTGTAGTCGAAACCTAATTGAAAAAAATGCTCTTTATTTTGATGAATGTCATTAATAAATGTTAAAACCCTTAAATTAAAAATTGTTCTATACAAACCCACAGGAACCGAACCCACAGAGGAACCGAACCCGAACCCAGATCTGGCCTACAGGCGTTGAACCCGGTAACAGAGATATATTTTTATGATGTATAACAATTGTGTTTGACAAGTTATATTTTATTGTGTGTATGTTGGGCATCTTCAGAGAGCCTTTATTTTATTATATCACAGGTCAATAAAGGAGAATTATTTTCCCTAGCAACAACACAATGTCTAACTGCAAAGTCAATAGAGCAATGGAAATTAGTTCCGGGAGCAATAGACTCACCTACTGCACATACTCCATCCATATGGTAATTTAGTTCTGTTAGCATGCAGTGCATGTTGAACCTCTGGCAAGTTGAAATAAAAGCGTCTTTCAGAAGTCATACAAACATCAACCCCAAGACTCATTTTGGTCACCTATTACATAATGCATAGAATAAAACAGTTATCATTTTTAAATGTCAACCTTAAATCACTTGTCATCAGTTAAATAATTCAAAACAGCAATTATTTCTTCGAACTCATATTTGGAAAGGATGCTCAAGACATAAGAGAAGCAATAACAACATTAAAATGGGAAAAAAATGGAACCTTTCTTTTCAAACGAAGTTCTTGTTCAACAAGGGATGGATAACAAACATCAAGGATAATATCATACTGATTGACATAGTCACCAAGTTCCTGATTTCCTTGTTGCATTGCCATAGTACACTCTTGAGACACATTATGGGCATCATCACTCATAACATAATCATCAAAGTTACAGTGGTCCATTATAGCACTATTGGTCTCTTCAGAAATTAGTCCATGTGACCATAAATATTCCCAACTTGCTGCTGCATCTACATCAAGCTTGAGAAGTGGATTTCCAATCTGCAAGATAAAAAATGCTCAAAGAAATCTAAAAATGAAAAATGTAAACTAATTCAGAATTCAATTTACCAGTAAGAGACATTTAAGCATTAAATTTTCACTTACAGCGATTCCCTTGATATGGAATTGAAAACCTTTTGTCATTTTATTGTACTCTAGCAAACGTTCTGCTAATTGGGGTATATAATGCCCTATTTACCAATTACACTTTATTAGACATCATCTATTGCAATCTAAATTCATATTATGTAAACAAATGACCACTAAAAGAGCTATACCATTTAAGTGGCAAAGTACAAACATACAAAATATTTTCAAAACCCCACATGCCTAACCTGCATAACTTTCTCCTGTAAGAAAAAATTCTCTGGATCTGTATTCAGGGAACTTGTCAAACCATTTCAAAAGAAAGATCTGCATATCCGCAGCTGTATGTACCAATTATCAGATCACATAGGGTCATATAGCAGTTCCAAATTTCTTTACAATCACATTAGGCAGAAAAATGATCCAAAATAAGTTTATGGTAGTGTCTCAACTTTCTAATTTGTTACATTCAAGCTTCAATCACCACATCATCAATATCAACTAAAAGATGTCCATAAAAAGAAGAGTAGATATAGTCGAAAGGCACAATTTCTCACCTGTTGAAGCATCTCCACATGTATAGTCTGAACTGGAGTTTGAATATGACCAACCAACACCAGCAGGAGACTCGACAAAAAGGAGGTTTGATACTGCAAGTACAGATCAAGTCCCACAATGTAGCAACATAAATTAGTCAAAGGAATGAATCTTGTTGATGAAAATCACATCCCAAAAGACAGTATACAATTACTGATCAAATTATCACAACTGTAGAATGCACATGACAAAGGAAGAAATTAAAACATCACCATAAATAAGGAAAAAGAAATAAGACGGGAATTAAATTATTAACATTTCAGCTTAAAGCAGGAAAAATGCATTTCCCACTGAGATATTAAATCAATCATAATGTCATCCACAATAGCATTTTGTTCTATTTACTTATCTGTTCCAAGATTCCAACTATGAATAAGTAGATCATAAAACCTTTATTCCATGATTTGGGATTTTTTATCAACCCTCTGCCATCTCCTCTTGGGTAAAAGGGACCAAGCTCTGTAAAAGCACCACCTCCAATTGAAGAACATCCTGGGCCTGTACAAATATATGTGTTAATATGTCAGCAAATTATCCAGGCTATTAATGCATAAAAGAAGAAATCACTAAGCTTTATACAATTCTGACACACAGTATTATTCAATACCAAATTGCTAAGATACATCTTGAGGCAAGTAAAGCTGCAATACAACTGAAAGACAAAATCAACCCAAAAAAATTCAACTATCTCTAATACAACTACGTTGACCTTCACATTAACCAACTTTCAATTCATTTCTAATTCTTAAATTATTCCTACTGGAGCAAATATCTAACAAAATAAGCTACTTCTCACAAATCATAGTATGACAACCAAGAATAGAAATAATGAAAAAAGAAAATCACCAACTGGTGAACTGCAGCATCCAAAGATGTTACAATTCGCTGTGAAATTAAACACAAAACTATATCATCTTGAAGGACTTCATGAAAACTTATCTGCCCAAAATTTGGGCTAACTCAAGACTTGGCTAAAACTTGGTACAGTAGAAAACTACATAAATGCATAAAATGTAAAATAATGTTAAACATAATAAGTGGATTTGTAGAACACTTATTTTTTATTAGTTTTAGATTAAAACGTAATACAACACATATCATAGTGTCATATGATGATTTATCATCGTCACTGAAAATTACAAATCCATAAAACATTTTATAAGTTTCTCTTTCAAATAAAACTCCTCATTTGCTGTGTCTTCTAACTAGATGGTAAATTCCTCAGCACATACAAATTTATCCTCAAATATATCATCTGAAATGATATGAAATCTTTGATATCTTAAAAAGAAGAGGCAAACGCTCTCTTATAGCTTACAATACAGATGTTTCTAAATCAAAGTTTCTAAAATAGAAACAGGATCGAAGAAAAGAATAGAAACTAATCTAATCTAATAAAATACAATAATACAATATATTGACCATTAATAATAATCAAAATATTATTTTAATACCCTCCCTTCATGGTCAATCTATCAACTACACCAAGATGCCCCATAAATTTGACAAACTTATCCGGGCTCAAAGACTTGGTGAGAATATCAGCAGTTTGATCCTCAGTTGGAACATACTACAATACCACTAATCCATCTTTGACAAGCTGGCGGATGAAATGACAGTGAAGTTCAACATGCTTTGTCCTTTCATGGAAGACTAGATTTTCAGCGAGTTTCAACACCCCCTGATTGTCATAGTACAAGGGGGAAGGCCCTGCTTGAGACATCTGCATGTCAGAAAACACCCTTCGAAGCCAAATTGCCTCACAAGCCGCTTTAACAGTTCCTCGATATTCAGCTTTAGTTGAGGAAAGAGCCACTGCCTACTGCTTCTTGTTGGTCCATGTAACTGCACCTGTAGCCAAACTGTATACATACCCTAAAGTAGACTTATTGTCATCAACAGAACCTACCCAATCTGAGTCTATATAGCCAATCAGCTTAGGATCTTTTCACCTTCCATACAGAATGTCAAAGTCGGAAGTGCCTTTCACATATCACAACACACACTTCGTTGCAACCCAATGTTCAGCTTTAGGGGTTGTCATGAAGCGAGAGATGAAACTCATTGCAAAACTGAGATCAGGTCTAGTAGCAATGAGATAAATGAGGCTGCCTACTAGTTGCCTGAATGTTGGATTCATTTTGCACATGCAAATCTGATTTTGCTAATAGTTTTAGCCCTTTCTCCATAGGTGTGGATGTAGGTTTGCAATCATTCATTTTGAATTTATCAAGCAGACTGTGAGCATACTTGGAATGAGAAATAAAGACGCTATCAGCTATCTGCCAAACCTTAACACCGAGACAATAATGAAGAAGTCCCAAATTTGTCATGTCAAATGATTGACTAAGATTATGTTTGATCTCCTCAATCAGATGTTCTAAGTTGCCAGTAATGATAAGGTCATCAACATAGACAACAAGCACAAGAATATCATCACCAGACTGTTTGACATACAAATTTGAATCAGAAGGGCTCCTTTGAAAATCATGATCAACAAGGTACTTATCAATTTTCATGTGCCATGCCCGTGAAGCCTGTTTAAGGCCATAGAGTGCTTTCACAAGTCTGCAAACTTGGTGTTCTTTACCAGTGTTGTACCCAAACCAAATTTTTGCTTCATTAAGGCATTTTGCTTTAAATGGTCTAAACCTTGTGAAAGTGGGGTCAAAACTCAGTTTTTGGGTAAATAAAGTATGGGCTTTTAGTCAGTGTGAGGCCAGGAAGATACTGGCAAATTTTGGAAATTTTGAAAATTAGGGTTTTCGGACCCCATTTTTGTCAAAACCCTAAAAAATAGAAACTTGTCAGAATTGGCTGAAATTAATTTTGATTGGCTTATTTCACATCACGATCATAGTGGTGGAGTCGGTTTCAGTTAAAAGTCAGTTTAAGCCTGGTGGGTAGTTTTCACTTTTTCAAGAGCAAAGTTAGGATCTCTGAGGTCGTCAATGGCAGTTGGCTAGTATCAGGTATCAAAATCTAAGCCTGGAACTCAAAGAAGAACGTTCTACGATGAAAGATGTTGGAAAATGTGCTTTTTGACGGAGGGGATTTTCAGATTGGCAAAAAGTGCTAAAATATTCCAAGTCTGGGAACTTTTCATTATGTAACATGGGATACACTTGCGCAATCAATGTGCAAATCAACTTTACAGTGTTCGTACATGTGGGTATGATGAAGTATAGTCATACACACACCTCGACAATCATAGTACTTTGATAGGCTTAACCTCAGCAGTGAATACAGTGTTTTCAAAGTACGAAATGGATGAAAATCATGAAGTTCAGAGCAAATTTGCGCCCCTGTAGGCCAGGGGCGCCCTTCCATTTGAAGGTCAAGATGCAGTTGCTTTGGATTGTGAATACATTTGTTCTCTTTTGTTTTCAGTCAGCTTTTTGACTAGCTATGGAGCAAGTTCATCTGAAATGCAGAACTCTGGCAGACGAAGGCAGAAGCAGAGGTTACGAAGAGTGTACACCTCATGGAGACAGTCTAGAAATGCAGATCTGCGCCCCTGTAGCCCAGGGGCGTCCTTCTTTTTGAAGGCCAAGATTTGAATGCATGTGTTTGCTAATGGTTTCAATCTTTGCAGAATCAGTCTGGATTTTCAACGAGCTATCAAGCAGAGGTGTACCTAGTGTATAACTCCGATTATCAATGTTAGAAGTAGAAACTACAGGCAAGATGCATGTCAACAAAGATTGCCAGTTCATGGTTTGAGCGCCCCTATAGCTCAATGGCGCCCTTGAATATGACTACTCAGATAAATGAAATTGCAGTGGAGGTGTTCCTGAGATCTTTTCCAGCTCAATCCAGCTTTGCAACGCAGCAGTTCGCGAGAGGATCTGACATTCTGAATGACCGTGACAAAGGTTCTACTGAGCACGTAAAACAAAGGATGGTGAAATGTAGCTACACACAGCTACATATTTGTAGGCTAGGGGCGCCCAGCCTTTAGGCCTGCCAAATGACAGTCTTTACAAGACTTGTGTGCAATTACTCCAGCCATTCAACGAGTTCAACCGTCAACCTCCAGGATTTGGCGAGCACTCGTACGTGCGAGGTCAAGACGGTGATACTGAAAGTGAAGGTGACTGAAGACAGCTTAAAAAACGGCTGTGGTGAATACCAATCTCCTTGAAAAAGGTGCCCTTCTCTTTGAGGCCTTAGAAGCAATTTTCTAGCTTCGTCGTCTCCAGAGACCTCTTGTAAGTTGACTCAACTGTGCAGAGAGACAATCAGCACGCGAATCGGAGCATTTCAGCTCCCAATATCAGGGGGCAAAGAATGGTGTTCACATGAAAGTCACATTTTGTCAAAATGGTATTTGTGCTATCACAGAACAAGGGCGCCCTTCCTTTTGGGGTTCCTAATACAATTTTCAAATACCTTTCATAGAGTCATTGGATGCGGAGTACTTCCAGTCATGCAATGAATCTATTATTTAGTCAGCAGGATTCATCATTCACCGTCAGCGGCAGTTTGAAGCATCAGAAGGCAGTACGGAGAAATGTCTGTCTGGAATCAATGCATCAATTTAATCAAAGGCGCCTAATTTTCCAAGGTGTCAGATGTTGATTTTAGCAGTTGCAGCTCCCAGCAGACATTTCATCCTTGTCATGCAGGCTTTGCGGTGGATATCTCAGATCAGTCGCAGGATCATTCGGTCACTCGGAGATCAGAGTTGAACATGGTTAGATATAACTTTGCAGTCAGCTATAAAATAGGAGATACTCAAAAATCTCATAACTCTGGCAAATGGACGTCTAGAAGGACAAAATTTGACTTTCTGGAATCAGTGAAGTTTACTGAGCACATCCAGATGCTATTTTTAGCAAAATGATTAAAATAATATTTTTGCATAGAGGGCATTGAAAAGTGACGAATTTCTTCAAAGATAAATATTGGCGCCACTTTTAGCTCTTTGCATGTTTTAAAATTAAATATTCTTATTTTTAGTCTGAGACTCAGAGTCAATGACAGTTCAGCTAGTGAGGGGCCAATCGAATTCTTTCACAGTTAGGGTTTCAGCATGCACGCATGATGGTACGAATTTGTTTATTTAACCAAGCATAGCGCCTTTTCTCATTCACACAGCTTACAAAATTCGAACTTCTTCAAGAGATAGGCGAATTTTCATCAGATAAGCGAGTTTGAAGGTGATAGAAATATTCTTTTACAGGTACAGATTCAGATTCAACATCAGATTCAAGGCAGAGTGGCGATTTTGAAAGAGGAAGACAAAAACAATTAAAATAATAAAAAACGTCTTTTTCTCTTCTAGATTTCTTCCATCTTCTCGTCTAGATTCTCTCACATGTTCAAAGAACAAGTAAATTTTGGCAAAACAAAGTATCTGATTTGATTCAGAAGAGCTTTCTCAGCAAAACCCATGTGTCAGAATTTTTCAGGAAAATTTGTTCCAGAACATCTGTTCTCGAAGCTTTAATTTTCTCAACCGAAATTCCTTTGCATGTCTGAGTAAAGGTTAAATTTTTACATTTCTGACGTTTTGGGTTGTCTTAGGATCACTTTCTGGACAAAACCCATATCTCAAAATTTCTAGTAAAAATTCTCATCCGACAAGCTATTTTTAGCCTTAGCAGGCTATTTTTTGCTTTTCCAGAAAAGTTGTCAGAATATAGCCGTGTTCACAGTCAACAGGCGAGTTTTTCAGAATGCAGTTCACACAACTCGATTTCAAGACCAAGTCAGTTTTGACTCATGACTTCATCGAAACAGTTGATTCGAATCTACATAAGGTGCTTCCAGAAGCAGTTTTGGATCCACTCAAGATCAGAGATTCAATAATCAAGAACATTCAGTAGTCCGGGTTACTTGAGGCCGCTTCCATACCTATCTCACTTCATTGCGTAGAGTTTGTAATGTCTTGCATTAAGCATTATAACTCTGCTGCACGGGAGATACAGTCAGTAGATGGGCATGTCATATGTAGTCTCGAGCCCCTCGACATCAAGCAAAGTCTGGGTATACCTCAACATCCAGATGGGTTGGTCATTTCCATGAATAAGAGCGAGCAGGAATTCAATGCTGAATTTGATAAGTGTCAAAGCGTGAAAAACGTGAGAAGCGTCAAGCTGCAGAAGAAATAGTGGCCATCACTTCAGTTACAAAGCCACTGGGGTTACCAGTCAGTGAAGTGCCAGTTTTAGCATGCAGAGGTTTCTAGGTTTGCTTGAGTTGCTGACAAGTAGTGAATTGACAGTTGAGACATATGATGACATTCAAATGATGATGCAGTCGACAACCTCGTGGAGGGGTTAATTGCTCAAGATCAGAGCCAATAAACTTCAGTTCAGGGCGTCCCACCTTTTCCAAGATATACATTAGACACAGGAGTTAAGCTCAATGCCTCTTTCCGAGTTAACTTGTTGTTACACATTGCATGCCATGTCTTTCTTGGAAACATCTACATACACTTGGAG
Organism: Sequoiadendron giganteum; assembly: GCA_007115665.2. Taxonomy (NCBI): domain Eukaryota; kingdom Viridiplantae; phylum Streptophyta; class Pinopsida; order Cupressales; family Cupressaceae; genus Sequoiadendron; species Sequoiadendron giganteum. The sequence continues at coordinate 656,575,997 of CM021104.1, forward strand.
TTTAGATTAGGTTTTTGAGTTAACTGATGATAGTATTCCAGTTAACTTGCTTTCAATAAGGACGTGCATGCTTGCACATTGTCCATTTAGATTAGATGTTTCAGTTAACTGATGATAGTTTGCCAGTTAACTGTTTAGTTTCATTCAATTAGGTTTAAAGAATAAGATCTTGCATGTACTGCAGGACTGTAGTTGACTCAAGGTGATTTTAGGGTTGCCTACACCTTGATGCCTATAAATAAGAGCATTCAACTCATTTGTAATGGAGCCTTTGCTTGATAGCATACATGTTGCACCTACCTTGCCTGTAGTATTGCTATTATTGTATCTGTTCAAGAGTGATTGTTGTTATAATAAATAGTTGTGCCGTCCTTGCCTTCATGTTATTATCATGGTGTTTATTCAATCTTAGTTAAATGGGGTTGTTGGTTTGATCGTTATTGCATACGTGTTTTGTCCATACAATATATTGTCCTAGTTGCTTACCTTATGTTTTGTTTATAATAAGCCTATTCAGAAGAGCAAATAGTTGTGCCCACCTTGCCTTCACATTGTGAATCTGTACTCAAAGCTTATCATTTGATGTGTGTGATAGTAAACTCATTCAGCCAAGCAGATAGTTGCGCCTACCTTGCCTTCATGTTGTGAAACTATACCCGGTTTACCGTATATTCGTTTGTTTTAATAAGCTTCTTCCCGGATAAGCAAATAGTTGTGCCTACCTTGCCTTCATGTTGTGAGCCCACACCTGAGGTTTATCGTGTAATACATTCCCGCTCCATTTCCGCACGCTCTGTTTTCTTTAGGAAACTGGATAGATTTAAAGAAGTTAGCTTAGTTGTAGTTAGATGATCTGCGAAACCAGAAAATACTTAGCTGCAATGTTCTAGGTTTTCTTAACCTTGTGCCTCTACCAGCTGAGAACAAAAAGATAGGATTTAGTTTACTTTTCTATTCCATGCATTCCAGCACAACGAGGGAGCTTCCCCTCCTAATTTGAAGAGCACTCATTACATACTGTGCATAGCTGTCCGTACAAACTCACACTCCAGAGGTGTTAGTTCTTACGCCAACAACCAGCAACTTTGAAACCAAGAGGTTGCATCATATAGACTTCTTCCTATAGATCACCATTGAGAAATGCACTCTTGACGTCCATTTGATGGACTTTCCAACCAAACTGGGCTGTTCTAGCGAGGACAAGCCGAATAGTACTAATTTTGGCTGTAGGAGCAAGCGTCTCCTCATAATCAATGTCCTCTATATGTGAGAACCCTTTGGTTACTAATTGAGCCTTATACTTGTCAAGAGTTCCATCAGCCTTGTACTTAACTTTATACACCCATTTGCAGCCAATGGGCTTCTTCCTAGGTGGAAGATTGGAGAGGACCCAAGTGTTGTTCTTCCAAAAACTATGATGTTCAGCTTCCATAGCCTATTCCCATTCAGGTATTCCTTTAGCCTTTGAATATGTTTGAGGCTCAGAGATGCTGTGAAGATTGGCCATAAGAGCAAAATTGACAGTATTTTGCTTCTTGCTCTTTTTCTAAGCAGTTCTACCCTTAATTAATTCATCATCATGAAGATCACTTATGGTTTTAGCATACCATTTCAGCCGAAGAGTAGAAGTACCAATATCTGAAACAGGAGGAGCAACATCACCAGGGGTGGTTGGAACAACATCAGCTAGATTAGAATCCAAATTGTCTTGAGGAGGGGTGAGTGGTGGAATATTCTGTTGAGGTGCCTACAAAATCCCTCCCATCGGGTGGAGCTAGGGGTTGACAAACACCCAAATCAAAAGCCTGCATAGACTGATCCTCAGGGCTCAAAGAAGTAGAAGACAGAAAAAAAGGCCCAGTAGTTTCATCAACCACAACATCACGACTAAAGATGAGACGAGTTGTATCTACATCAATCAGCCTGTATGTCTTATGATTCTCATGGTAACTAGTGAACATGAGTTTCTGGCTTTTGGAATCCAACTTAGTGCGCTTGGCATCTGGAATCCGCACATGAGTAGTAGAGCCAAAAACTTTCAGGTGGCTGACCTTAGGCTTGCATCCAAACCAGGCTTCTTTAGGAGTCATCTTCTTAACTGCATGAGTAGGAGACCGGTTCAGAAGATAAACAGCAGTATAGACTGTTTCAGCCCAGTATTTCTTAGGAACATTTCAAAGCTCCAACATAGAACGAGCCATGTCATGTCCCCAAAATTGTAACACAAAGATATAAAGCGCTAAAAAGTAAAATGCATAAAATACATATTAAAATATACAAAGAGGAATATTAGCAATTCATTATCATCATAATTATAATTATCGAATATAATAATATTAATATCAACAATGCAAAATAAATATTAACAATTGATATTATTATAATTGTTGCAATTTAAATATCATTAATCATTGTAATACATAAATATATTACAATTATTTTATATTATTATTATTATTACTTCCTATTTGACAATTTAAAAGAAAACTAATATAACATAATGAAAATAAATATACCTCGAACAAGAAGACATTTAATATTAAAATATATGGTCAGCAGCAGCATTAGTCAACAAATTTTAAGATTAGGAAACAAACAACGTCATCTCTCTCAAAGCCACGATGGGAAATAGGCATGAAGGGAGGTGACTAACAAAATAATAAGTAAATCTGTTCACCAAAACTAAAAGACGTCTCTTTTCAAAGAGACATAACCATCCATCTGAAAGTGAGATAAATAGGGAAGGCATCGAATAGAAGGGATATATATTGGGGGCAGAAAAAAAAAGATAAAAGATAGACTGCAGGTCATTGGGTAAAGAAGAAAAGGCATCGCTGGCAGAAAGTAAGAAGAAAGACACATCTCTGCAGATCTATAACAGTAAGGTAAATGTTATCATGTGTTTAAATAAAAGTTGATAGCCGGTTCATGTTAGAATTGTTATTTATACAATTGTGAATTTAGTTATTGATGATTAACAAATATGTTAGTAATTTAAACGATCTGTTTAAAATAAACAGCCTAAGGTATGTTGTTTTGATCATGATAAATGATTTTTATATTAATAACAATATTATTAATATTAATTAACAAGATAACCTTATAATATGTTAATTAATACATGATTAATATTTGGGATGCATGATAATTATTATTATTGCATATATATTTACATATTATTTAATATATATTACATATATAATATATATGAGGAATATGATAGATATTGTATATAATATATATATATGTCTAAATTAATGACAATAAGATTTATATTTGTAATAATAGGAGATCGGATTTATATTTGATTCTTTTTATGAGAAAATGCGTTCATATTACATGAAAGATTAATATATCCATCGCCTAAACTTTAATCGTTCGTTAGTACATATGAGAGGAGATGTTGGTTGGTGTAGGGAGAGCGGAGTAATTCCACTCCAAATTAGGTGACTCACAAGTGGTGGTATTGACGGGTGTTCATGAAACCCTTGGGCCTACTTGTGGAGGTGGTTTCACTTGCCCTATGACTATAAATCCACGCCTTTCATTAGGACTAGGAACAAAGCAAGAATAGGGCCTAAATATAATAATCCTTGATTGTATTATGAATAACCGATTGTTCTCTAGTCTAATAATTTAAATTAAGGTATGATAATGCATAATAATGTATAATGATGCATGTTAAATAGGCAATCCCTAATAGGGGACATTACAATTGGTATCAAAGCATGTTCCTGCCATCTTCTGTATACTACGTATGCCTTACATGTATTCCAGTGTGTAATTTGAAATAATATTCAAGTGTATTCAAAAGGTCTACTTTGTGACTTATATGTATGCTTTGTAACATATGTTCTTGTGGATACTTTGTGTATTACGTGTATGCTTCATACTCATGTGTATACTTGATGACCTTGGGATGGGGGACGGGTCCACGGTGTAGTATGGGATGCACCGAATCCCCTTCCCAATTGTCTGATGGTATACTTCATTCGATTGTATATGTATTTAAGTGTATACTTTACATGTATTCATATAAATGCTTTGTGACTTCATGTACTCGTGTATTATTTGCATATATGCTTCATGCTTCTTGTGTATACTCTATGTATTACATGTATTCATGCCTCATATTTATACTTTATGTATGACATGTATCTATATGTTACTTCATATATCTTCATCAAGATGTGTTCTTATAATTGTTTAATGCTTAAAGACACTGAAAATGTTAAAAATGTTGCTTGTCAAGTTGCTTAAGTTGGTTGGTTGTCTGCTTGAGCTACTTGCCTATGTGCTTGAGCTACTTGTTTGCCTGTTTGTGCTACTTGCCTGTGTGGTTGAACTACTTGCTTATGTGCTTGAGCTACTTGTTTGTCTACTTGAGCTACTTGCTTGTATGGTTGAGCTACTTGTTTGTCTGCTTGAGCTACTTGCCTATGTGCTTGAGCTACTTGTTTTCCTGCTTGAGCTACTTGCTTGTGTGGTTGAGCTACTTGCGTGGTTGAGCTACTTGCTTATGTGCTTGAGCTACTTGACTGCCTGCTTGAGCTACTTTCCTATGTGCTTGAGCTACTTGTTTTCCTACTTGAGCTACTTGCTTGTGTAGTTGACCTACTTGCTTATGTGCTTGAGCTACTTGTTTGTCTGCTTGAGCTACTTGCCTGTATGGTTGAGCTACTTGTTTGCTCTTTGAGCTACTTGCATGTGTGGTTGAGCTACTTGCCTATGTGCTTGAGCTACTTGTTTGCCTGCTTGAGTTACTTGCCTGTGTGGTTGAGCTACTTGCCTATGTGGTTGAGCTACTTGTTTGCATGGTTGAGGTACTTGCCTGTGTGCTAGAGCTACTCGCTTGTGTGCTTGAGCTAGGTGCTTGCTCACTTGAGCTACTTATCTTCTTGGTCGAGCTACTTGGTTGTTTGCTTTAATTTCTGATTTATATGGTTTTAAGTTATAAAATATTATGACTTGTGTGTACTCATATGTATATGTGTATCCATGCAACCTACATGTATTTATATGTATACTTCATGTATTATGTGTATTCGTGTGTATGCTTCATACTGCCTATGTACACTTTATGTATTAGGTGCATTCAAGTGCATACTTTGTGGCTTACGTGTATTCAAGTCTATACCTTGTGACTTATGTATTCAAATGCATTCAAGTGTATTCAAGTGTGACTTATGTATTCAAAATGTGTTCAAGTGTATACCTTGTGACATGTATTCAAGTGTGATTTATGTATTCAAATGCATTCATGTGTATACCTTGTGTTTTGCTTGTATTCATGTGTATATCTTTCAACTTGCATGCATTCACACTTGCGACTTATGTATATTTATGGGTATACTTTGTAACCTACGTGTATTTATGTGCATGCTTCATCAAGTATATCCATGTGTTTGCTTCATTTCAGATGTGCCTTCAAACAAAGATTACTCCATGGGTGTTATGGTTACTACATATTATAAGAACTATGTCTATCAAAATACCTCTTGAGTTGGGAGGTACTAACAAATCAACTTATCTGAAAACTGAATTATTACTAGTATCCAAATGCATTAATGACAAGTAACTATCAAAGCGAAAAGGTGAGATTCCCTCAAACTTGGGATACAAAAGGGATTGAAGAAAACCAGTTAAGAATAGAACCTTAGTTAATTTTGCAAACCAAGTTGATGTGTCAAAGGACTTCCATGTTAGGAACCTTGAATAAATACAAATCAAGTTTTAACAAAATTGATTACATAAGCATAAGTTAAGATTAAATCAGGGACCCATAACCCACAAACCCTAGGATCATTCTCACCTCAAAATTGATTTAAAGTGATTGCTTGAGGACAAGCAATCTTGGGCAGGTTGGACTGTCATGTACCTGAAATTGTAACACTAAGATATAAAGCGTTAAAAAGTAAAATGGATAAAATACATATTAAAATATACAAAGAGGAATATTAGCAATTCATTATTATCATAATTATAATTATCCAATAAAATAATATTAATATCAACAATGCAAAAAAAATATTAACAATTGATATTATTATAATTGTTGCAATTTAAATATCATTAATCATTGTAATACATAAATATATTACAATTATTTATTATTATTATTATTATTATAACTTCCTATTTGACAATTTAAAAGAAAACTGATATAAGATAATGATAATAAATATACCTCGAACAAGAAGACATTTAATATTAAAATATATGGTCAGCAGCAGCATTAGTCAACAAATTAAAAGATTAGGAAACAAACAAAGTCATCTCTCAAAGCCACGATGAGAAATAGGCATGAAGGGAGGTGACTAACAAAATAATAAATAAATCTGTTCACCAAAACTAAAAAACGTCACATAACCATCCATCTCAAAGTGAGATGAATAGGGAAGGCATCAAATAGAAGGGATATATATTGGGGGCAGAAAAAAAAAGATAAAAGATAGACTGCAGGTCTGTAAATGTAATCAAATCTTATCAAATTTGGATCCTAAGAAATCTATGGAAATTCTAAGTCTGATTTTCTGTATAAGAATTCTAAGTCAGATTTTCTTCTTTATCTTTCGAATGTGCTAATTGCAGAACATTTATTGATTTCGATGTTTGCAATTCAAGGAATGAGTCACCTTTTGTATGAAGGAGACATGCCTCAAAAGAGACGCGTCTCATGAGAGGACGTGTCTCCACAAAGTGGAGACACATCCGCTTATGGGACATGTCTCTTGCACGCGTGCGGGTTCCTTAACTAACCGAAGGCATTCGGTAGTTTACACATAAACTAATATGTGTATAAATAAAACAGTGATCATATTATATGAATTCCGATTTTATTTATTGCAAGTTTCGATTATCATCATCTCATTTTTGACAAACTTATTTGAAGGTATTTTATATTTTAAGAGCAGGTCGATTAAATATAAATGATGATGATGCATAAATGCAATCATCATTTATATCTGACCGATGCTATCTTAAATCAACACTCCCTCTTAGCTAGGGAAGATATTCCAAATCAAATAAGTGGAGATATCACCTTCACACGTGATATCGAAGATATGATATGTTTTCTCAATATTGTCAAGTCACATGGCATTCTTCATAATCACATCTTCATTATGGTATGTGCACTGACATCAAGTCACATGATGTCTACCATAATAATTCATGGCATATCCACGGATATATAATTATCCACCATGATTATCTCTTAAGGATCACAATGATCTTTAAATGACATCAAGTCCCATGATATCCATCAAAGTGTCCAGAAGATACTATCATGACATGTCCACAGATATCAAGTCACATGATATCTATCATGATAGTTCAACTCATCATTGTAGAGTCGTCACTTTGCAGTGTCATATACAAGTGTTCATTATTAGAAAGATTGTCACCTTTCAATAATGTACACAGAGGGCAGGCCCATAAGGTCATGGAGGCACACACATGACAAAAGAGTTTACACATTAAACATTTTTAAATATATTAGTACAACTTATAAACAATTTAAATTTCAAACATAATATCAAATTGCATTTCAACCATACCAAGTTTCTTCCTGAAGTGTTCAACCTTGACTCTGGAGAGAGGTTTGGTGAGAATGTCTGCAGTTTGATCATTTGTACTAATATACTCCAATTGGATTACATTCCTTTCTACCATATCTCTTACATAATGGTAGGGGATCTCAATATGCTTAGATCTATCATGGAATACTGGATTTACAGAGAGCTTAATGCAACTCTGATTATCACAATGAATGATAGTAGGATTCAAGGTTTCACCAAAGAGTCCCACAAGCAATTTTCGGAGCCAAACTGCTTCTCTTGCCCCCATAGAGGCTGCAATGTATTCAGCTTATGTCGAGCTTTGTGCTACTGAAGACTGTTTTCTGCAGATCCAAAAGATCATAGCCGATCCTAAACTGAAGCAACATCTTGATGTGCTTTTCTGATCTATTACACTTCCAACCCAATCTGAATCAGAGTATCCATATCCAATAGTGCCTTGAAGATATCTCAATATATGTTTCACAGCCATAAGGTGAATTTCCTTTGGCTCACACATGAATTGGCTAAGAGCATTCGCTGCATAGCAAATATCAGGTCTGGTGTTAACCAGGTACATCAAGGATCTAATCATTTGTCTATATAGGGTTGGATCTACACACTTGGATTTTGTTGTTGCTTCTTTTAGTTTGTGAAGGTTGGTTTCCATAGGTGTAGACATGGGTCTACAATCCAACATTCCAAATCTCTTCAGAATATCAATAGTATATTTTCCTTGATTTAATATGATGCTATCTGATTTCTGCCAAACTTCCAAACCAAGGAAGTAGTGTAAAATGCCCAAGTCTTTCATGTCAAATTCTGAAGTTAGATCCTTCTTTCCGTGAGCAATGAGGTGATCTTCTCCTGTTATCAGCAGGTCATCAACATATATAATAATTATTAGCATATCACCTTTAATTACCTTAAAGTAAAGATTAGGGTCTGCATCATTCTTGGAAAATCCTAGTCCCAAGAGGTAGCTGTCAATTCTTTCATACCAGGCCCTGGGAGCCTGTTTTTGTCCATAAAGTGCTTTCTTTAGTTTGCATACATGTGAGTTAGGTTTATGTATCACAAAACCTTCAGGCTGTTCTAGATAGACTTCCTTTTCAATAGTCCCATTTAGAAAGGTAGTTTTCACATCCATCTGATGAATCTTCCAGCCTTTAGTTGCTGCAATTGCTATCACTGCTCTCACAGATGTGTAACGAGCAACAAGTGCAAATGTTTCTTCATAATCAATGCCTTCCTTTTGTGAAAAACCTCTAGCCACAAAACGTGCCTTATGTTTTTCTATACTGCCATCAACAACATGCTTGATTTTGAAGAGCCATTTAGAAGAGACAACAGATTTCTCTTTTGGTCTAGGCACTATATCCCATACATCATTCTTTAGAATGGACTGATATTCTTCTGTCATTGCATCCTTCCATACTTGATGTCTAAAGGCTTATGTAACACTGACAGGTTCTGAATTTATGATGTTATTCATTAGAGCAACATAGCTTGAGAACCATTTGGGTCTTTTACTTTCCCTAAACATTCCTTCGGGTGCTGCAAGATTCTCGGCTTCTTTGATCATCTTTCTAGCCCAAAGTGGCCTCTTTCTACCGTTGTCATTTGGATTTTCATCTGAAGCAGATTGAAGTTCATTTGGCATTTCCTCAAGATACTCCCTCTGAATCTTAGGAGCAGGTTCCACTTCTAATACTCTAGGGGAATAAGTTTCTATCTCACTAGAACTTCTTGCCCTTTTGAATGCAATGTCTTCTTCAAAGATGGCATCTCAACTCAATTTGTTTATGCCTGGGTATCAATATCCTGTAAGCCTTGGAGGTTTCACTATATCCCACAAATACCCCTTTCTTTCCGGAAGGTTCTAGTTTGAATCTCTTCTCTTTGGGCACATGAATATAGACAGGGCACCCAAAAATCCTAAAATGACTAACATCAAGTTTTATGCCGGTAAAAGCTTCTTCAGGAGTTTTGTTATCTAGATGAAAATGAGGACATCTATTTTGAATGTAGACAGTAGTTCTGGAGGCTTCTGCCTAGAATGAGGTTTCAATGTTCTGGTCAAGCAACATTGCTTTAGCAGCTTCTACAATGGTTTTATTTTTCCTTTCAGCAACCCTATTTTGCTGAGGGTTGTATGCTACTGTAAACTCTCTCTTAATCCCAGCATTCATGCAAAATTCCTTAAAATTTCAGAGGTGTATTCTTTCCCATTGTCTGTCCATAAGATTTTTATTTTCTTCCTAGAGAAGTTTTCAGTAAGAGCTTTGAACTCCTTGAACCTTTTAAGGATTTCTATTGACTCTTTACGCTTAAGGAAATAAATCCAGGTCTTCCTAAACAAGTCATCTATAAATATGACATAGTATAAAAAGCCTACCTTGGAAGATACAGACATGGGTCCACATAAATCAGAGTGAACCAGTTCTAATACATTTTGGGTTTTACTCAAGCTATTGTGAAAGGATCCCTTTGTATTCTTTCCTAGGGCACAACCTTTACAAGTTCCTTCATGAGATGGTTTTAACTTAGGTAATCATGTTACAAGTTTTTCCACAGAAGGCAGGGCACGGGAATGAAGGTGTCCTAATTTTCTATGCCAAATTTCATTTGAATCAAAAGTATCAAGGGTAAGGGCTTGCTTAACCTCGGTGCATAGTTTGTAAAGATACCCTTGTCTTATACCTATGGTTTGGGCTTTCTTGATAGTTGAGTTCTTAGGCCATGCTAGAACTTTCCCATCCATAAAGGTAACTCTATATCCATTGTCTTCAAGGGCAGAGATGGATATTAGATTCCTCTTTATTCCAGGTACAAATAAAACTCCAGTGAGTTGAAGGGAGAGACCAGATTTCAATTTGATGGAGCAAGTTCCAACCCCTTTTACAGGGTGTGCACAATCATCCCCAATGGTTACTTCTTCATCAGTCTTTTCAGTCATAGTGTCTAAGTGTTCTCTGAATCCTATGATATGTTTGGAGGAACCACTATTAATTACCCAGTTGTGGGTGTTGTTAGTTACTTGACTAGATAAGGCTAAATAGAATACAAATTTCTCAGATTCATGGTCTGAATTTGACTTTCCTACTTTAGCAAAGGATGCTTGTTGTTTTAATCTATCAGGGCACTTCATTGCATAGTGGCCATATTGATCACATCTAAAACATTGTACTTGAGAGATGTCTTTCTTCTTGGAAGATCCTTTTCCATAGGAATTTCTCTTTCTTTTAAATGATCCTTTCCTGTAGGAGTTTTTCTTACTCCTTTTATTAGATGTTGTGTTGAGCACATAAATGTCTTCATCTATGTTCTTTTGTTGAGAGTCTTGTTTCCTCTTGTAGGCAATCTATTCTTAGCCTATCAAACTTGGGAAGTTTAGATCTCGCACTTATTCCTTGAACAAATGACTCCCATGAGTTTGGTAAGCCTCCTAGTGCAATTAGAGTTAACTCTTTGCTATCAATTTGATATCCAATTGTGGATAATTGATCCCTTAGTTCAATGATCCTCATGAAGTATGCATTAATGGTTTCTCCTTTGTTTATTTGGACATTGTTGATTTGTCTTTTTAATGCAAGAGTCCTACTAGTGTTGTTTATCTCATAGGTTCTCTCAAGAGATTTGAACATTAGATATGCAGTTTCATGTTTTGTAAGGATGGGCACTATATGATCCCTAACTGCATCTACTAAGATTTTCATGGCCTTTTCATTGTTTTCAATCCATTGAGTTTTCTCAGAATCATCCTCAGGTTCCCTTTTGTTTTCTCTCACAAATGAGTCTAACTTATTTTCTTTAAGAATCATCATGATTCTGAATTTCCATGATGTGAAGTTCTTTGCTCCTTCAAGGCGATCTTCAAATTTGATCACACTCGACATTATGAAGAATGTGATGTAAATTCGATTTCTCAAAAATGCGAATTTTTCCTAAGTAATCTGATATCTAGATTTGATTTTGATTCACTCAACTTGGCTTTGATACCATGTAAATGTAATCAAATCTTATCAAATTTGGATCCTAAGAAATCTATGGAAATTCTAAGTCTGATTTTCTGTATAAGAATTCTAAGTCAGATTTTCTTCTTTATCTTTTGAATGTGCTGATTGCAGAACATTTATTGATTTCGATGTTTGCAATTCAAGGAATGAGTCACCTTTTGTATGAAGGAGACACGTCTCATGAGAGGACGTGTCTCTTGGGCGCACGCAGGTTCCTTAAATAACCAAAGGCATTCGGTAGTTTACACATAAACTAATATGTGTATAAATAAAACAGCGATCATATATATGAATTCCGATTTTATTTATTGCAAGTTTCGATTATCATCATCTCAATTTTGACAAATTTATTTGAAGGTATTTTATATTTTAAGAGCAGGTCGATTAAATATAAATGATGATGATGCATAAATGCAATCATCATTTATATCTGACCGATGCTATCTTAAATCAAAAAGGTCATTGGGTAAAGAAGAAAAGGCATCGCTGGCAGAAAGTAAGAAGAAAGACATATCTCTGCAGATCGATTACAGTAAGGTAAATGTTATCATGTGTTTAAATAAAAGTTGATCGCCGGTTCATGTAAGAATTGTTATTTATACAATTGTGAATTTAGTTATTGATGATTAACAAATATGTTAGCAATTTAAACGATCTGTATAAAATAAACAGCCTAAGGTATGTTGTTTTGATCATGATAAATGATTTTTATATTAATAACAATATTATTAATATTAATTAACAAGATAACCTTATAATATGTTAATTAATACATGATTAATATTTGGGATGCATGATAATCATTATTATTGTATATATATTTACATATAATTTAATATATATTACATATATAATATATATGAGGAATATGATAGATATTGTATATAATATATATATATATATATATTATATATGTCTAAATTAATGACAATAAGATTTATATTTGTAATAATAGAAGATCAAATTTATATTTGATTTTTTCTATGAGCAAATGCATTCATATTACATGAAAGATTAATATATCCATCGCCTAAACTTTAATCGTTCGTTAGTACATATGAGAGGAGATGTTGGTTGGTGTAGGGAGAGGCGGAGTAATTCCATCCCAAATTAGGTGACTCCCAAGTGGTGGTATTGACGGGTGTTCATGAAACCCTTGGGCCTACTTGTAGAGGTGGTTTCACTTGCCCTATGACTATAAATCCACGCCTTTCATTAGGACTAGGAATGAAGCAAGAATAGGGCCTAAATATAATAATCCTTGATTGTATTATGAATAACCAATTGTTCTCTAGTCTAATAATTTAAATTAAGGTATGATAATGCATAATAATGTATAATGATGCATGTTAAATAGGCAATCCCTAATAGGGGACATTACAAGCCATTTCAGTAATGGTGTGATTCCTACATTCAACAACACCATTCTGTTGAGGGGTGTATGGTGTGGTAAGTTGGCGATTAATGCCATGTGCAACACAGAAACTAGAGAAGTCATTAGAACAAAACTCCCCCCCATTATCAGACCTAAGAGTGACTATTGGGGAGCTTGACTCTTTTTCGGCCTTGAACTGCTGAAATATACCAAACACTTTTGATTTGTTTTTAAGAAAGTACACCCACATTCTTCTACTAAAATCATCAACAAATAATAGAAAATACCTGTGTTGGCATTTCAATTCGCACCTTTGGAAACGGACAGCTATGCACAGTTAGATTTCTCTTCAAATTAGGAGGGGAAGCTCCCTCTTTGCTGATTATGCATAAAAAGAAATACTACACTACTTGCTAATCTTTTTATTCTCAATTTGAGAGCACAAGGTTATAAAACTCTTTGTGTCATAGTTGAGATTTTCTCTTTTCTGGAAATTCAACTACAAAGCCTATACTAAAGACGCTTCTATCTACTCAAGTAAATTCAAAGCAAAAGAATTAGAAGTAAATGAGGAATGATTGATTTGACACAAAATCTTAAATAAGCTCGCATCCATAACACACTTGAAGACTCATTGTACTTTCGAGATGTGTGCTGAAATAAAGATTACTAAAGCAAAACATAAAACAAAGTGCTGAAATAGATTGAGACAGTATATCAGAGCACAAAGTAGGCGTGAGCCTTCCTTCCTAAATTTATAACAGTAAACAAACTTCTGCGATAGCAGATTGTAGCAAATGTAGGCATACAAAAAAAATATGCAATCAACCAAATTACAATTGACACAATTGAACAGACACTGAATAGCAAACTTGCAAGCAAAAGTAGGCTCAACAATTTTGTTATCACAAGCATAGTTAAAAAAATAAATGGGCAAGGCTGCCTTTATTTATACACAAACAAAGGAGTAGGGAACCCTAAAACCTCCTTGTTTTTAACAATTAGTCTTGCCAACATGCAAGTTTTATTTCTAAGTCTAAACAAAAGATAATTGGAATGCTAACATCAGTTAACTGATCTAACACTAAAGAAAGCTCCAATTATACAATAGATATCTCCAAAGAATAGATATGCATGAAAAGAGGACAGCAAGTTAAACTCGGAAAAGACATCGAGTTAACTATTGTTTAAAATTCTATCCTTAGAAAATGTTGCATGCCTCAACTGGCAGTTCACTCATTGACAACTTGAGAAATCATATCCTCCAGAAAGCTATTAATTGCCTCTTCATCAAGTACACTGATACTTTTTAGAACAATGTACTGTCTTTGCAACATCTCTTCACCATCTACGATCAGATTTAGAAATTATTTTCTCTTTTCAACTACTTCATCAAATCTTGCTGACATTGCTGCAACCTAATTCATTTGACAAGCACCAAGATCACCATTAAAACTACTATGGACAAGGCTTTGAAGCTCTGTCTGTACTTCACCGAGATCAAAGTAAGTGCCATCTTCATGTCAATATTGACAAGGAATTTGTAACACAAACATGCTTACGAACTTGAGAGTACTAGCAACCTTCTGTCTATACTCAGTCAATTCTGCAGATATTCCTTTGTAAGTTTTTACTTTGAAGAGGTGTTGTTCTCTCCAAGCAAAAAGATTCTTCTTATGCTCTTCTACAACAATTGAATCATAAGCCATCCTCAAGTCGTAAACAATTATCTCATCTCTTAGTTTCCTTTCTGCGCTCTGACTCTTGAATTCCTAAGCGAAGATCATGGGCATTGTACCTCCATTGGTACATCTCTACAAGTATAAATCTGCCCCTAGTGATGAATTCTTCTACCCAATCTCTCAGCAAAGCAGTGATGTGTGAAGTACCATGAAGTATATTGGAAATGTACTGCCAAAGCTGTCAATTCTCAGTCTTGAGGGCTGCCTTGTCTTCTCCATCCTTGAGCACTCTCTCCTTCAGGTTAACTGCTGCAACCTCAAAGAGATTCACATCAACATGTCGGGTGCTTCTACCAAGATTGGCTTTGACCAATGTGAAGTCATCAACCTCAACCTCATTGGCATTCTTGTCTTCCAGTGGTGTAGCAATCTCAATGACAACCTCATTATCAGCATTCTTCTCCACATTAACCCGCTTCTTGAGTTTCTTCTCTAGTGTGTCTTCGTGGACGTTATCAAACTCTACAAAATCCAACTAATAAGAAGCTTTTCTCCTCTTCTTTCCCAGGAGGTTCTCAAGCCAAGACGAAGGGTCTCTACTAACTTCTCTAGGAGAATTCGTTTGAGCTCTAGCCACTCTTGATGGATCATTCGGTGTTGAGACATTGTGAACTGGTGAACCCACTTTTGCGTCTATGCAAATAGGAGAAGGCAGCAATGATGATGGAAGAATAGGAGATGAAGGCTCTACCTCAATTTGTGATACTGCCTCAACTGGAACTTCTGGTGCATCTGCTGATTGTTCTTGTTGATTCTCATTTTTCTTGTGTTCCACGAGCGTTGGGGACGAGGGGACGGGGAAACATGCGGGATGAGTTTCCGAGACGTGGGGACAAAGGGCCTAAGTTTGGGGACGGCGGGGGGACGGCGACGGGGGGGTGGCGGGGTGGTGGTCCTGATATAGTTATACATATACTTATAGTACTTGAAAAACTAGTTTTGAAAAGATGTATAACAGTATAACAATGTAAAAATTACATTTCAAATGAAACTATAGGAAATTAGTAAAATTATAACATAGTAAAATTTGAATTACTAAATCTAAATACGATGATTTCTTGAATGCTAATTGCTTAATAAAATTTGGCAAATGAAATTGTCAAATTGGAGATTTCTATTATAATTTATATCACAAAATCTATAAAGATGATTACATGATTCATCATTACAATGAGTAGCATTACAAAAGACAAAATGCCAAAATGTCAAAACTCAAAATGTAGTTAAGGGAGGCCCCTAATCATCTACAAGTGCAAACTCCTCATCACTGGAACTGCTGGACTCCACAAGGTCAAGATCCCTCAAGCTCACACCAACCAACCCTGCATCTGAAGTGGTGGGATCATCCTCATCAATCTATGAAGGCTCCTTTGGCTCCACATCCCATCGTGCCGCTGGACTCTCCTTGTACCCAAGAGTCTTGCGGTCTATGAGACGCAAAGCACTGTGTACAGCCACAAGCTTCTTTGCTCTCTTAGAGGTAAGTTTGTTCCTCTTAAGAGAGTGGATGAAGCTATATGTAGACCAATTCCTCTCAGCAGCTGAAGAACTGGAAACCTGGGATAGCAGACGGATAGCTAGAGTGGTGGTCAAAGATTTTGTAACATGACAATTCCACCACAAAAGTGGGTCCTCTTGTGCCATAGATTCTATATCCATCTTTACCGCATCTGAATAGCCTCTAAGAGTGGCAAATTTGGTCCACTCAGTGCGAATTGTGCCAGCATCTCTAGAATCATACATCTTCTCTATGCAACTAAAGAAACCCGCCTTCACCTCATTATCCTAAATCGGTGTCACTCTACCCGATCTAACCTTGTACCACTTAGGATTCAAGGCAAAGGCAGCCATATGCAAAGGAGGTGTTCAACTTGTCCCATCTGCACTGAATGATTGGCCGGATGTGCTCATTGTAGAATGCTAGAGAGGGGTCCTTCACTCGCACAGCAGCCCTCATCTGGTCAAGCATAGAGTCGATGCACTCATACACCTCTCCAAGGTTAGGTGCATCCCCATCCCCATATCTAATAACCTGGAATACTGGAGAAATGATGGAGACAATGTATTTCGCATCAGTCCAAAACACATCACTCTTCACTATATCCTTCACCCTTCTCCCTTGCGTTGTCTTGGCCTTGGCCCACCTATTCCAATCATTAGTCATAACCATGAGTTGCAATGCCTCTTGCAACTCAATCATTCTCTCCAAGAGAATGAAATATGATGCATATCGGGTCTCCACCAGTTTCAAGAACTCCTTCTTCGTGAAGGTCCTGAGGAGTGCATGTGAAGTGTGGTGGTTGCAGATAAACATCTGCACATCTCTCGCATCGGTGACCACTCCTCTAATCCAATCAATCTTACCCATGTCCTTGAGTGCCTTGTTTATGGCACGCACACAACATGGGGTCCACCAAATATGACTATAGGCTGCCTCAATGAGTTTCTCTACTGCTCTACACACATGGGCTGCATCTGTGACTACTTGGACCACATTTTGTGGCCCAACCTCCTCAATAGCCTCCCTGAGGACCTGAAACTGAAAATTAACATCTTTGCGATGCCCTGTACAATCAACTGCTCTAAGGAAGTATGGGCCCTCTGCACATGTGACCATGATGTTGATGAGTGGACGATGGCTAATATCCGTCCACCCATCCATAACTATGTTGCACCCAGATGCCACCCAACATGCCTTCATCTTCTCCATCAAAATATTGATCTTGGAATAGCACTTATCCAAGATCGAAGTCCTCATTTTCGTCTCACCTGGTGACACATATGATGTTCCTCCCTTCGCCACCATAGCCATCATCTCCCTATAATAAGGAGACCGTGTAACATGAAATGGAATGCCATTGGCAAAAAAGAACTTGCCAATGGATTCATCTATCTCATCTCTCAGGTGCACATTAAACATATCAGCAATGGGGTTACTCTGCGATGTCTGCAACTTGTGTTTCCCTGCAGCTATCCCCGTAGCGGTACTAGTAGTGGAAAAGGATGGAGATCCAAACATCATTCCTCCCGTCTGTGAAGCATGAGGAGAAGTATGTGGCGGATCATGGATGCGCTGAAGGGCTACCCTAGCAAACAAAGTAGTAGGGGCTGTAATATTTGTGTCATCTGGAACGCCCCAAAGCCTGTTAAACTCAATTCTATAACGTATATTTTTAGTTTCCTTCAAAAAATTACAAGGCTCCACACCATTTCCTGTCCCAAAAAGAAAGTGTGCATTCACTCTAGTGATGCTACCAAACCATTCAACCTGACAAATGTTGCACTTCCACTTCCTTGTTCACCCACCTATACGTGATGTGCCTTGTATTCTTGAAGCAAACTGTTTGAGAGGAGACTTAGGATCAAAAGGACCCCTAGCATACTCTGCCAACAACTCTGAAGGGCAACCTGTACTAGCTGGTGCACTCGCGATGGAACTAGAATGGGTTGCAGGATCAACCCCATGGTCATCCCCCTCATTCTCAGGTTCAAAATCTGAATCATGTTCACTATGGGAATGGATTTCCATGTCATCACCACTCATGCTACTGCTCATTGTGAAAGTGACACTGCATTTCACAGAATTATAATAAAATCAGCCTAGTTTAACAAATTGGAATACAAATTTAAAATTTTAATTTTGAAAACAAAATTTACAATTTATATTTTATAAAATTTGATGTTGAATCTTTAGGGCAAAATGATGAAGATGAATGAATCATTCATCATTTTGCCCTCAAGATTCAACATCAAATCTGATTTTGAGATGAATAAGAATTTTATTTATTTTTTTAAAGTTTAGTATTAAATTTTTAAAATAAAAAACAGTAAACACTAAAACTTGATGTTGAATCTTGAGGGCAAAATGATGAATGATTCAATCATCTTCATCATTTTGCCCTCAAGATTCAACATCAAATCTGATTTTGAGATGAATAAGAAATTTTTCTTTTTAAAAACAAGTTTAGTATTAATTTTTTTAAATAAAAAAATTGATGTTGAATCTTGAGGGCAAAATGATGAATGATTCAATCATCTTCATCATTTTTCCCTCAAGATTCAACATCAAATCTGGTTTTGAGTCTTTGAGATGAATAAGAAAGAAAAAAAACAAGTTTAAAGTTTTAAACTCAGAAAATAAAACAAAAACAACAAGAAATCTGAAAAAAAACTTCAAAAACCCTACCTTGTGCTTGATAAATCTCTTCAAAATGCAGTAGAATCCTCTTCCTCCTCTTCTTCTTGCTCCTTCTCACTCCTCTAACACTTGCAATCACTCTTTTCACTCCTTCAATCAGACTTCTTCAAGTTTTTGAATTGTTTTTCCTCCTCTTCAGCTGGCTGCAAAAAAAATCAGTCAATAGAAATGTGAGTGAAATGATAAAGGAACATTGTTTTGTGTTGTTTTGGAGGAAGGGGTGGGGCCCACGCCAAATTAGGGTAACCCCAAAGCACTTAAAATTTTAATTTTATTCTTATTTTTCAACTTTTACGCCTCCATGGACGTGGGCTCGACGGGAAACGGCTAGGCATCTCCCCGTCTCCCGAGAAACGCCTAGGCGTTTCCCCAAGAGACTTGGAGACTTGGAGACGTCTCCATGTCTCCATGTCTCTTGGGAAACGTGGAAACGTTTCATCTCCGGCAGAGTACTGGTGGCGGTGGCGGGACGGCGGGAAACGCCAAGTACCCGTTTCCTCGTCCCCAAAACGTCCCTGTTTCAAAAACTTGCCCAAAAGGGGGGGAAACGCGTCCCTATGGAACACTGCATTTTTTTTCAAGCTCTTTGTCATTCCGCTAACCTTGGTACCTTCAAGAGGATTGCTCATTGCTTTAACTCTAGGTTTCGATCTACAAGAGGACGGTAATGATGAATGAACCACTGGTGGCTCTGTAACTGGAATGACTATCTTTCGTGTCTTCTTGCTACTCAAGAATAGACTGTTGTTTTTGACAATCCGGCTTGTTCTTTCCTCGATTGAGGTGCTCTCTTTGGCGAACCAATCAATTAGTTGAAGTGGTTGCTGATCAACTTGATCTCTGGCATATGTGGGAAGTAGGACTTCTCCACCATCATCTGACAAACCCTCCACATCTGATAAGAAATCAGCAATCTGATGAAGAGTTAGTCTACTATAATCGTGCTTGCGCACTTCGAACTCATCTTCACAATTAACCCAAAAATCTTCAACTGTAGGTTTATGTGAATGATTCTAACCAAGACGAGTTGCCAAGAGACCCCAAGGGTCATATGAACGCCTCCCTTTGAAAGCCTTGAGATTAAGCTTTGATAGTTCATTGCTCATCAACTTAGCATCAGTTGTTGGTCTGCGTCTATAGATGCTCATTTCAAATGGGAAATTGACGATAAGCTTGCGTTTGTTACGCAAAAAGGAGTGAATTTCATGTACTTTCCTTAGGAACTCCATGAACACTACCTTATCCGTTGGATATCTGGGCAACATGACTAGATCTCTTGAGAAGCCATATACTCTAGTGTAGGAGAAAGTGGGAAATTGGATAAACCAATCAGCCCAATTCACCGTCGCTAATCTGGCATCTGCTGAAAACCGTATATGCAACTCATTGTCAAGATCTCGCACCATATGCATTAGGAAAAGATCATTCACCTGCTTGAAATGCCACTCTAACTGTGAAAACTCTAACTACGGTTAATGCTCATGCACATACTAAACGCCCAGAGTTCCAACGACATTCAAACCTCTAAACTTGCCTTCAAAGGCCATTAGATATACGAGGTATGATATCATGTGGAATTCATGGGCCTTGAAGAACCCTATCATCTGGCGGTGAAGAGTATCATTGATCAATGTTGGCCAGTCATAGTGTTCTCTTTTGTTGACAATCTGGGACATGATGTAGAACATCCAAGGCTGAAACTTATGTGCTTCTACTTGACTTGTGACTCGGTTGACTAGAGTAATCATGATTGCAAATTCATCCTTGAATTCACCACGTCCAATGTTCTTTGGCAAAGTGTTTCGCTTCTCTTTCAGCCATCTTTGTGCAATCCTTTTCTAGCACTGATCCTTTTGCGCAGTCCTCGCCTTTTCACATTCTTCAGCTGATACAATAAAGTTATCCACACATGGTGGAATGGCAAAACATCTCTCAATGTCTCCCGGCCTGAGGCTGCAAATAATACACCCAGGCTGCAAACCCTAAAAAACTGGTTTTGAAGGCTAGAAATCCCAGGCGCCCCTAGCTAACTAGGGTGCTTTTCTTTGCCAGACAACCATTTTTTGATGATTTTCAACTTTTCAAATTTGTCTTTCTTCGTTCTCTGTGCTTCGTTCTCCGTTCGATCTGCAATTGTCGGTGTCTGATGGATCCTCTAGTCTGGCTGAGATATTCTTCGGAAAGCCTGAAGAATTCTGAAAAGAATGACCAATTTTGCAAACCCTAGGCACCCCTCTTCACCAATGTTAGAAAATTTTCCAAGATTTTCAACTTTTCCTTGATGAAACACCTTCGTTTGATCTTTGATTCCGAACATTTGATAGATCCTATGAACTGGCTGACAGACTCATTGAAGAGCATGATCAAATCTGAGAAGAATCTCCTAGAGGCTACAAACCCTAAAAACTGATTTTGAGGGCTTGAAATCCCAGGTGCCCCTAGCTGACTGGGGCGCTTTTCTTTGCCAAACAACCATTTTTTGATGATTTTCAACTTTTCAAATTTGTCTTCCTTCGTTCTCTGTGCTTCGTTCTCCGTTCAATCTGCAATTGGCGGTGTCTAATGGATCCTCTGGTCAGGCTAAGATATTCATTGGAAAGCCTGAAGAATTTTGAAAAGAATGATCAATTTTGCAAACCCTAGAAACTGCTTTAGATTGCCCAAAACCCTAGGCCCCCCTGTCTGATTGGGGCGCCCATGTGTGCCAGACTTAGAAAAAAAATTATGATTTTCATAATTTTCACTTTGTTCTTTTGATAAAATACCTCTGTTTGATCCAAGATTTTGGTCATTTGACAAATCCAGTGAACCTGCTAATGGGTTCATAGCAAAGCCTGATCAAATCTAAGAACCCCCAGAATTGCAAACCCTAACAACTGCTTTTGGTCCCTTGAAATCTTGGGCGCCCTTGACTAACAAGGGTGCTTTTCTTCACCAAAGTTAGAAATTTTCCTGAGTTTTTTTTACTTTTCTTCTACTTGCGTCCACCACCTTTGACTACATTGACCACCTTGATTGACTGTGATTGCCTTCATCGTCTCATGCACATGATAAACGAAAACTAAAAATATTCTAAAGCATTGAAGCCTAGGTGCCTTCCTTGGCCAAGGGCGTCCAAGGTCTCCAGTGTAAGAATATTTAGGTCTCCAGTGTTAGAATATTTTTCACAAATTTGGCTATTTTTAGATTCCCCTCATCCGTTCACTATTTTTCGAGCATCTTTCATCGTGGATCAATCTGTGCAGTGTTTGAGACTTAGATTCTAACACCTAGTAGCTGGCCATCCTCCATTGATGACCTCGGAGGTCTTGATTTTTCTTCTGAAAAGGTGAAATAGACCCACCAGAGAAAAATTGGCTTTTTGACAATTCTAACTAGACCGACATGATCAGGACGTAAAATCAACCAATCAAAATCAATTTGAATTTTTTCTGCAAAGATTCTATTTTTAGCCATTTTCCTAAAAAGTAGGGCCGAAAAGCTGAAGTATGGGTTTTGTAGATAATTTCATTCTGAAGAGACCCAAATTGTTAGATTTTGAAAAATCTAAGTTTTTCACCAACATGCGTGAATCCCTAAAAAATAGGGTTTGACATGCAAATTTCTATTCTTAGAAAAAAAATTACTAGCATCCATTTGACAAGAAACCCAAAAAAACCCTATGGTCCGTTTATTTTTCAGAAATTTCTAAGATAGAAAATTTCTATTTTAGAAATTTCAACCTTTTTTGACTTTTGATGACAATTTTACAAGATTTTGACCATTTTACCAAAATGCTTTAATGAAGCAAAACTTTTAATTTTGGGTACAACAATATGCTTTGCACTTTGCTCCCTCATATAATAAAATAAAGTGACTTTATAAAGTACTTTTTCAACTATTCCGTTAAAGTCACTTTATAACATCCTTTAATCTAATTATTTAATATTACCTTACAAATGTACTTTTCTCACTATGCAACATTAAATAATTAAATTAATCACTTCCCTTTACCTGACTATAGCCTACAGGAATTAAATAGGCTATTAAGTCCTCCTGGAGTGATTACTGGGAAAATGACATTATAGTCCTCCCTTCCCGAGATTGCTTGCCCTCAAGCAATTGCAAATTAGGGTGCTGCAAAATCTGATCTCCTTCCCATGTAGCATCCTCCATGGGCAAGTCTCTCCATCAGATAAGATACTCTTTGATCACTCTTCTCCTCAATCTCCTTTTCCTAGAATCTCATCGGGAACCAATACCAACTGCCCCTCCTCATCTAGCAGGGGTAACACTCCTAAACAAGTGACTTGCTGTCCCAATGCCTTCTTGAGGCACGATACATGAAAAACATTATGAATCTTGCTTTCCTCTAGCAGCTCAAGCACATAAGCTACTTCCCCAACTTGCCGAATTATCCTATAAGGACCATAAAAGCGTGCAACTTTTCTACATCACTTTTCGTCAATGAAAACTGACTGTAGGGCTGCAACCTCAAGAAGACCAAGTCTCCTACCTCAAAACTGTGCTCAACCCTGTGTCTATCTGCATAAATCTTCTACTGATTCTGAGCAACCTACAAATTATCCTCAAGGGCTTTAAGGATATCTTGGCTCTTCTATATCCAATCTTTGGCTTTGGGAGCCCTGCTATTTCCAAAATCCAAATCCACAAATGAAGGAGCATCATATCCATATAACGCTCAAAACGGTGTCATACCAATGGACATATGGTAAGTGGTATTATAATAGTGCTCTCCTAGATGTAACTACTTAATCCATGCCTTTTGTTGACCTGACACATAGTTACGCAAATACCCCTCAGCCCATTTGTTCTGTTACACCCCAATTGTATAGCTACTATTATTAGTACCGCATAGGTCAAACTGATTGTAAAAATGAATTTTGAAGATGAATAAAGTTATTTTGTTCCTCGTTATCAATATAGTGTTTTCACATTTGATGATTGTCTCATTTAATGTAGTTTCTATTGATGTCATTCTTGGTGAATTGTTGCATACAAAGTTATTCAGTTGTGAATATTCTAACTTATGAGATGTTATGTATACTGCTTATGTTGTGAACATTTGACTTCCGTGAGCGTGTGTCAGTGGATGCAGGTATATGTACCATTCCTCCAAGCAAAGGGGAAGTATCACCAGGAGAGGAGCTTGGTCGGGTAACCGGTAAAGTGAACTATCTGAGCATACACACACATCACCTTAGATTGAGTAAACTGAGTCAGTTTTGTGGGGGTTATAGGTAAGTCAGCCATAGTTTGTATGTTGCATTAGGAGTCTTGTTACTTCTACATACATTTATGAGTGATGTTTATCTATGTAGTTTCTCTGAACTATCTTATGATATTACAATCATGTGGATAGGTTGAATGTGAGTAGAAGTATGTTTATATATATGCACATTCGTGTCAGGAGGATCTAACGACACCTATATGCATATGTATAGAGATACCACCCTCACACACCTATATGCATGGTGGTAACATAAATGAATGTAAGTAATCGGAAGTGAACATATATACACGTATCCATATGTATATACATATCGATACAAGCATATGTTGGCTAATGGATATGTCGTACGGATGCATTGATATGGTATACCTACATATACGTGTACATAAAGGTATATACAAGTATATACATGTATATATGCACACAACCTATATTATGTGGATATTAATAATATTATATTATTATTGCCTGACAATTTACATATACATATATATGTATATATATACATATCGGATATGTTGACCGGCTTACGATATGTTTATAGTGTGATATATATATATATAGATATGTATATGTAAATATATATGAATATTGTATATGTATATATATATATTATTTGGTACTTTAATATATATATATATATATAATATATATATTTATTAGGGGTTGGGGCCCTACCTCAGTTGGTAAATCTTTCCTGTTGCAGGAGGTTGGTCACGAGGTCTAGTCTCCCCCACCCCCGTGGTACCGGAGGGCATGTTGCACCAACGCCGCCAATCACGTTAAAAATTTTACCAAGGGCACGACAGTTTATAGGGGGTCGTGCTACCCGATTCCTGCAGTCTAAATATATATATATATATAAAAAAAAAATTTAAATCTCATTGATGGAAATCAAATTATTCTCCATGTTGATTTGATATTAATCTTTTAACTATGGAAATCGGGTTATATCATATCCAACTTAATATTAAATCATCAAACTATGGGAATCGAATAAATTGAAATATTTATCTTTGACAAAGGAAAATTTAAATACTTTATTCTTCAATCTTATGAAAGTTGAAATATTTCTATTGTTATCATTTGAACTTTGAAACAAATTAATGTTTGAATCGATATTTTGGGCAAACAAAATATGAAACATTCGGCATATGAGGAAATCGCGCGCCCTGTATTATGCGCGTAGAACACAGAGGCATTGACCAAGTCGTTGGTAAAAGACAACGCAACTGGGAGTCTATCGATTCAGCCTGGTTAATAGGCTATGTGTGCATAAAACATCAAGGACTTTTTCACTGTAAATATCTTACCCCGCCATTTTATGAAATTGGCACCACATCTAGAAAATGAACCTGTAGGTGTCAATTTAGTTAAATTCACCATGTGCAATGGAATTAGTCTCCATTTTGCTGTCAATTACTGGAAGCCAACTCACCATGTTGAAACTAAGTAAGGGAGAGAACTTGCACCACATGTTGGGTTGAATAGTTCATATTTCAATGGTGGCAAATTACATGCCTGAACTATAGGAATTGAGTTGGGGGCTAGGCTCTATATATAGTCGCCCCATTATTCATTGTTTACACTTACCATTGTTCTTGATCATTATTTATTTTCCACTCTGAGCTTCTTAATTCACCATCAGCATTTGCTATATATCTTAGGTGTATTCGTGTGTTGTTCAGTTGCAATTACTAACTGTACAATTTATACAACCATTCATCATATACTGAGAGACCATAGTTTTGATCATTCGTACTTAGTTGAGAAAATATTGGAGAAGGCGTATTATACCAAAATATACGTCTGCTAGTCAAATACTTTTGTGATTTTACCAATCCTATATATTTTTTTCTTGAGTAAAGAGGAGTTGATTTTGAGAGGGAGAGATACCTGAGGTGCTGAGAAATTGCTAGATTGATCTTAAAGTGCAGATTGTATTAACAATACTTTGAGGGAAAGCAAATCACAGGCATGGGATATTCTTCTACTATTTTTTATATATGAATTTCTATGCAGTAAGAGATGTATATTTTCTGCTTGTTCATGATTTTCTATGCTGTTGGAAATACATACTTTATTTTTGTGCATGGGTAGAGAATATGTTTGTTTAAATAGGAAAAGAGGAAAGATGCATTCTAGCTATGTTTTACATTGTTTATAAAATATCTCCATAATAGGGGAATACTGGTTGCATTAGCTACGTATTTACTAGGATTGTATGATTACAAGAGTCACTTGAAGTTTGAACAACTTAGTTATTTGTTTAACTCGGATAAGCTTGAGATACTCCTAGGATAGTATTCTAGTATGGAAGGGAACTTGTGTACTTAGTTGCTAGATGTATTCAATTCAAGTAGAATAAAATGTTGTAGGTTAGTCTGGGATACGGTTTATCCATTGAAGAACAATACCTATGCATAGTGTAAGATAGCCTTAAGTCAAATCGGCTCTAAGTAGTGTATATGATAGATGACTTCATTCGAAGTACTGAATGAAAACACTTTGGCCAAAGTAGTGAAATGTACAACGTCCACTTAGACTGTGAGATACTTGAGACTAAACTATCAGTTCATTGTGATCCCGTATTACATACTAGTTCGAGGGTTGTCATTTGCACAAGATCTAGTTATGTAGGACATAGCACTATGCTATGTTGGTTAGCAGTATCGGTTACTCTACCAATCTCTTCGTTGAAGGGAGGGCCATCTATCGAATGATAGATGTGTGGGGGACCGCATTATAAGTCTGTGGTTGGCGGAAAAGCGCCTGAGTGATGCTTCTCCTCCACAACAGGCTTCTAAAGTACCAAGATTTGAAAGGACAGATTTGTGGACCTTCTTACTACTATTTGTTCAAAAGCTCTATGAGCTATGTATGTTCATGTATGTTTTCTTACTCTGATGTTTAATTTGAAAAGGAAAAGCTTTATTGTCAATATATATTGTATATTGTTTGAAATTATCAATAAAAGAAAAGAAAATTTTGATTGCAATGTCTTTATTACTCGTTTCCTTTACTTCTTGGTGTAAAATTAAGAAATTTGTATTTACGTAAGGGTTAGGTCGTTACATGTTCACAATATTCATCTAGCCATCCATCTGAGGGTGGCAATTAGTGTTGGGAGTCAACGTCATGCCAACAAGTCTAAACAGCTCCTACCAAAAGGCACTAAGAAATCTGTTGTCACGGTCACTGACAATGTACTTAGGCAATCCAGTAGTCTAAACACCTCCCTGAAAAACAGCTTTGCCATTAGAGGTGCCTTGTACTCTGATGAAATTGCGAAGAAGTGAGCAAATTTAGTCAACCGATCTACTACTACATAAATGCAATCCCTGCCATGCACCTTTGGTAGAACCGTAATGAAATCCATGGACACACTCTCTCACTTTTGTTCCGGAATGGGCAATGGTTGCAGTAACCCGACTGGATGAGTGTGCTTTGGCTTGTTCTGCTAACAAGTCATGCATTCCCTCACATGTCGTAGCACATCGTCCTTGAGGCCCTTCCATGAGAACCTCTCTCTGATATGCCTGTAATTTTTTAAGTATCCAAGATGCCCTGCCAATGGCGTATAATGAATAGCCCTCATAATCTTCTCCTTAAGTTTTGACTCAAGGACTAAATATATTCTATCCTTGTAGTAGATAATGTCATCTACCACCTTGTACCTGTCATCCTAAATATGACCATCCATCAACTCACAAGCAAACTTATTCTTGGAATATTCCACCAGGAGGTGGGACTTCCAATCAGTTGAAATCTCAATAAGGGAACAAGCAGTTGGTTTCCTAGAAAGGGCATCAGCAACAATATTCTTCTTGCCTTTAACATATTTGATGTCAAAATTGTAGGCCTGAATCTTACTAACCCACTATTGTTGTCTCTCATTCAAATCCTTCTATTCCAGGAGATATCTCAAACTGTTGTGGTCAGTCCTAACCACAAATCTCCCACCTACCAAATATTATCTGAACTTCGCCAAAGCATGCATGATGGCGAGCATCTCCTTGTCATAGATGGAATAGTGTATCTTTGGTTCACTGAGCTTCTGGCTCTCAAATGCTATCGAATGTTTGTTTGGCATCAAGGTAGCTCCTATACCCTCACCCGAAGCATCACACTCAAGCACAAAGGGCTGAGTGAAATCAGGAAGTGCCAATATTAGACAAGTGCTTATTACCTCCTTAAGTCTGTCAAATGGCCTCTCAGCTTCACTTGTCCATCTAAATGCTCCTTTTTTCATGAGATTCGTTTGGGGTGCACCCAACTGTGAGAACCCCTTTAACAAAGCGCCTGTAATAGCTGCACAATCCAAAGAATCCACACATCTCTATAAGGGTCTTAGGCGGTGGGCAATCCAATATTGCATGAGTCTTCTCCTAATGCACCTGCACATTGATCACATGGCCCAAATACAAAATCTATGTCATGTCAAATTCGCATTTAGACACCTTAGCATATAATGGTTGCTCTCCCATAATGCCCAACATCTCATCTAACTGCCTCAAATGATCCTCCCATGTCCTGTTGTAGATAAGGAGATCATCAAAGAACACTAAGAGAAACTTTCACAGCTGCTTGTTGAAGATGTGGTTCATACAAGATTGGAAAGTGGTAGGAGCATTAGGCAACCCAAATGGCATGACCAGGAACTCATAGTGCCCATAATGGCACCTAAACATTGTCTTATGTATATCCTACTCCCTGACCTTGATCTGATGATATCTCGATCGAAGGTCAATCTTCGAAAAGTAGACTGCCCCATGCATGTCATGTCCCCAAAATAGAACATTAAAACAACTAACTTTTGAGATGCAAATAAATAAAATAAGTGACAAATTATGTATTTACAAATATTAACAACTTGATATTACTATAGTTATAATCATAATATAATAACATAAATATTAACCAAATAAATACTAGCAATTTAAATATTATTATAACAATAATCAGCATAATATAATACTATAAATATTAAAATGTATATAAAAATAATAATAATAAATATATTTTAATAAGAAACATATAATATAAAGTGTTGATATAATAAATATATTTTAATTTGAAGAGAGGTTTATCCCCATGTGTTGTCTTATTTTGTGTTGTCTCACTTTCTAGACAAATTAAAATACTAACTTGGTTGAAATTATATCTAAGCACACACCCAACCCTACCTCTATATCTTACCATAGTTGCATTTGGAGGTAAAATGTTGAATTGAGACATCCCATCTACACTTACAATTGAAAACTAAATAAGGAAAATAGAACCCCATGAAGGTTGCACAAAGGAGAGATGCCACTTAGACTACTATCTATACACTATTCATTGGGTAGGTTAAAATTTAAATAGATTCATAAGGACGAGTGTGAATAAAGGCCGGATAAGTGCAAGTGCATACAAACTGCCCTAAATCTGAACATGCAAAAGTTTACAATAACTCGAGTAGTTTACATACAATCAAGAAGGGCTCCATGAATTGGATCAGGCTTGTATTTGTGATAATTATAATGGTAGTAATAGTTGTAAGAAAAGAAGAATAAAAGAGAGTAATTCTCATCATTCCTTATCTACTTAGAGGATGGTGTCCCCTATTTCCACAACCAAATCAAAACAACCTTGTTACCAAAATGATCCCAAAGAAAATGGCGAAGATAGAGTGCACATACATCACAAACAATGATGATTGAGTCCCAAGATGAAGAGAATCTAAATTACTAATTAGGACTTGGA
This sequence comes from Sequoiadendron giganteum, assembly GCA_007115665.2. Lineage (NCBI taxonomy): Eukaryota > Viridiplantae > Streptophyta > Pinopsida > Cupressales > Cupressaceae > Sequoiadendron > Sequoiadendron giganteum. Next base: position 656,605,868 of record CM021104.1, read on the forward strand.
AAACACTACGGACAAAAGTGCATTATCAATGCCAAAGGATCCTCATATAAAATCTTAAACTCCAAATTTTATGATCTTCATGGAAGATTTTCATGCTAAGGAGATAATTGAGGAATCTCAAGAAGATTGCATCCAGGTGTATAACTTTGACATATGTGGAGTCTCTATGTAATGCCATTGGGTAGCCTCCCTACTTAAGAATGAAACCTATGATAAGTAGTGAAATTGGTGGGAAAAGGTGCATGCCCACCACATATAGTGATGATCAAGTCCCAAGCTAAATAGAATCTAAATGAATAATTAGGGCTTGGAAATCTTGGGAGAACATTACTAATGCCAAAGGATCCTCATATGAAAACTTGTGCTCCAAAATTTTATTATCTCCATGAAAGAAGATATCCATATTAAAAAGATGGTTGAGTTGAGTCATTAGGATTGGATCCAAGGCGTGTAACTTTATCGCATGTGAGATGATTCAATGCAACACCACTAGGTAGGCTCCCTACTTAAGAATGAAACCTATTGGCGTAATAACTAACACCTCTGGAGTATAAGTTAGTACGGATAGCTATGCACACTACGTAATGAGTGCTCTTCAAATTAGGAGGGGAAGCTCCCTCTTTTGCTGATATGCGTGAAAAGGTAAAGTATTCTAAATCCTATCTTTTTGTTCTCAGCTGGAAGAGGCACAAGGTTAAGAAAACCTAGAACGTTGCAGCTAAGGATTTTCTGGTTTCGCAAATCATTAACTACAACTAAACTAACTACTTTAAATCTATCCAGTTTCCTCAAGAAAATAGAGCATGAGGAAATGGAGCAGGAATGTGATTATACGATAATCTTCAGGTGCAGATTCACAACGTGAGGGCAAGATGGCACAACTATTTGCTTGGCTGGGAAGAAGTTTATTAAAACAAACAAACATACAATAAACTAAGCACAGATTCACAACGTGAAGGCAAGGTGGCACAACTATTTACTTGGCTGAATAAGTTTATTGACACACACATCACACGATAAGCTTTAGGTACAGATTTGCAACATGAAGGCAAGGTGGCACAACTATTTTCTCAATCTGAATAGGCTTATTGGACACAAAACATAAGGTAAGCAACTGGGACAGTGTATTGCATAGACGAGACACGCATACAATAACGATCAAACCAACAACCCCATTTAACTAAGATGAGCATTCACCATCATAACTACATGAAACCCAAGTGGCATAACAATTCATCATTACAATAAATACTCGCGAACAGATGCAGAATAACAATATTACAGGCAAGGTAGGCTCAGCATATATTGCTATCATGTGCAAAAGTTCTATTTACAAGGGTGAACCAATCTTGAGAATAGGCATGTTGCCGACAGCGCAGCAATTCTCTATCACAAGCAAAAGTTAATTACTAATGAGCAAAAAGCTCTTATTTATAGACATCAAAGGTGTAGGCAACCCTAAAATCACCTTGAGTCAACTACAGTCTTGCAATGCATACAAGATTTTATTGCTAAACCCTAATAAAGGAAACTATACAGTTAACTAGAAAGCTACCATCAGTTAACCAGTACATCTAATCTAAATGGACAATGTGCAAGCATGCACGTCCTTATTGAAATGAAAACTAACTAATAACTCCAATTATACAAAGATGTTTCCAAGAAAAACATAGCATGCAATGTGGAACAACGAGTTAACTCGGAAAGAAGCATCGAGTTTAACTCCTGTGTCTAATGTCTATCTTGGAAAAAGTGGAACGTCTTGAACTGAAGTTCACTGGCCCTAATCTCGAGCAACTAACGCCTCTACGAGGTTGTTGATTGCATCACCATCTGAAGGTTGTCACATGTCTCAACTGTCAATTCACTGCTTGTCAGCAACTCAAGAAAACCTAGAAATCTTTGCACACTTAAACTGGCGCTTTACTGACTGGTAACTCTAGCGGCTCTGTAACTGAAGTGATGGCCACTGCTTCTTCTGCAGCTTGACGCTTCTCACGTTTTTCACGCTTTGCTCTATGGAAGAGTGTTGCATTATGAAACCACGAAGTCTGACTGCAAACCTTTTGGTTGCAAATGAACTTGCTACACACACAAAATTCCAACGGTATCAACCCTCTAAACCAGCCTTGGAAAACAATCAGCGATACGAGGTATGAAACCATGTGGCCTTGAGTGATTACGCCTGTCAACCCTCCGGATGCGCTTGATACAAATCAATGTCAACTTTTCTGATGAAATCATAAATTAAGACTGACTTGGTCTTGAATTTAGTTTGCGTGAATTGCATTCTGAAAAACTCGCCTGTTGACTGTGAACACGGCTATATTCTGACAACTTTTTTGGAAAGCTAAAAATAGCCTGTTGAGGCTAAAGATAGCTCATCGGAGGATAATTCTCACGAAAAATTTTGAGACGTGGGTTTTGTGCAGAATCAAATTCTAAGATGACCCACAACGTCAGAATTGTGAAAAAATGTGATTTAGGCCCGCATGCAAAAGGTTTTTAGTTGAGATCTGAGGGGCTGTGTGGACAATTTTTTCCAAGAAAATCTGGAACATGGGTTTTGTGCAAAACTGAATTCCAACACAACCCAAATTGATAGATTTTGGAAAAACTATGTTTTAGGCCACCATGCAAAAGAAAATCTCGAAAAAAGCACAAAACTCTAGAATAGAGGCTTGTGGGACAATTTTCACGAAATAATTTGAGACATGGGTATTGTTGTTGATGCTCAAATACACAAACCCAGATGCTCTGTTTCTGAAAATTTGGCCGATTTCTTTGACATGCAAAGAATAATTAAGACGAGAAATAGAAGAAATTTAGACAAAAGATACAAGTTTTAATTTGTTTGTTTTCTTTGCTTCTATAGAAATTCGCCTCTATTATCTAAAGTTTGCTGATGAATGTGGACCTGTATCTGCAAGGAAATCTGAAAAATGGTGCCTTCGAATGCTTGCACAAGAGAAAATTGTTTGCACTCAAACCTATTGTGAGAGAAATGGACACCTAAATGCATAATAATAAGGAATTTTGAGGGTTTAGGCACCAACTGCAAGAAGAAACCCTGATTTGGACCCCACCTTGTGCAATAGATACTGAGTTGAAGTCTCAAAGATATAAAAATAATAAAATATTCAATTCGAACTCAACATGCGAATTGCAGTGTCTCAACATAGGCGCCAATATTAAAATATTGAAGAAATTCGCCCTTTGCACAGCTAACATGCGAGAACTGAAAAATTAATATTATTTTAATCAGTTAACTGAAATCTCTCCTTCTAGGTCACCTTAGAATATTTTCCTGATTCTAAAAAGTCAAACTTTGACTTTCTAGGCGTCCATTTGCAAAAGTTGAGATTTTTTGCTAACTTCCTACTTTGTAGCTTGTTGGCGTTTCAATTAGCACCTCTGGAGTGCTTATTGGAAACGGACAGCTATTGCAAGTGTGTTAGTACATGCTCTTCGGATTATAGAGAGGAAGATCTCTCTTTGCTGATTTTATACTGTAAAAAAGGGGTGTACTAAGATTTCCTATCTTTTTTACTCAGCGGTAGGACACAAGGGTGCATAAACCAATGCGCCGTAGCTAAGCTTTTTCTCTGGTTTCCGCAGATCTTAACTACGACTAACTAAGCTTCTAAACTATCCTACCTCCTCAAGAAAAACAGAGCATGAGGGCATAGGAGCGAAATGGTATGGTTGGATCACTTGAATCCTCCGTCTCAATGGAATATGGCCGAGGCTCTGAACCTTCGGATATATACCAAGATAGGGCTCGATACAAGCAAACACTCGTTACGGTAAACTGGATCTGAGACTTGCCAAGGAGGAGGAACCCCTATCCGAGGTATAGGCTTGGAAGCAGCTCACTGGAAACAACAAGGGACGATGGCCTTTCTAACAGGATTCCCGAGGAGGTGACGACACCTGTCCAAAGTCTAGGCTGCAAGAAAGATCATTAAACAACATCAAACGATAATGATTGATGACAAAATATCCAAGGAGGCGACGACACCTGTCCAAGGAGGAGATTGAAACAATGCACTATTTAAAAACAAGACTTTGAATAACTCAAATAATTAGATCAATCAAGCTTGCACCATCTGATTTATTCTTTAAGATTCTTCAAAGAATTACAAAGGTCGGGACAGCAAAGGCACGAAATCATGCACAATTGCGATCAACCAACGAACTCTCATCCAAGAGTGAACAGATATAAACAAGCGAACTCTGGCAACAGTGGCGCAGCAATTTTGCTAGCAAATAAAGGTTAAACAAATAAAGAACCTAAGGCTCTTATTTATAGGAACTCAAAGGAGTAGGCAACCCTAAAATCTCCTTGAGTTAACAAACAGTTCTTGCCAATCAGCAAGATATTATTCTATGTCTAAATGTAGGTGAGCAAACAGTTAACTGGAAATCTACTTCAGTTAACTGAAACTAAACAAAAGTCAAACTGGAAGTCTACCTCAGTTGACTGACACCTAACTAAAAGTGAACTTATGTTACAAATGTGTCTCCAAATAGACATCCACCTTTTGAGGAAATCTGAGATCCACAAATCGTGGGAGTCAAATAGACATCCTAGATTAGTGGGATCTGACATGCATGATCTGTGGAGATCTGGAGTCAACTTGGAAAGGGGCATCAAGTTGACTTCAGTCATCATTAATGCTATTTGGAGGGTAGGACGTCCTCCCTTGGTGCTTTACACCTCTTCACCACTGGTCAACAAAGTCTCTATCCAGTCATTGACCTCTTCGGCCTCCGGGCAATTAATGCTCTTCAAGATGACTATGTGGCGTCTAAGCATTTCTTCACCCGTCGTAAGCTGCTGATGATAGGTTATGCATTGGGCAGCTGCTTCATCTAACTGGACAGACATGGCTGCAATTTTGGCTAATTTGCAGCCATTGGGATCTTCAAGGAATGAAGATCGGATGACATCCTGGAATCGTGTCTGCACGGTTTCAAGTTCCACATATTCTCCTCCTTCCCGCTGATATTCTAACTCCGGGAAGGATATTACCAACGTTCTTGCGAAGTTGATAATATTGGCGACGAAGCGTCTATAGTCAATCAGCTCCACAGAGTTGGCATCATAGGCTCTCACCTTGTATGCCACCTGTTCTTTCCACTCAAAGAGATGGTGTTTATTTTCTGTGGTCGTAACTGATTCATATGCTTGTTGCAAATCAGCAACTGTCGCCTCCTCTCTCGGCCTCTCTTGAGCTGCCTTTATATCTGACTTCTGGATTTCTGATCGAAGTCCATGTGCTCTGTCTCTCAGCTGATATGCTTCTGTCAACACACACCGCCCTTTGACAACAAACTCATCCACTTGACGTCTCAAGTGTTTACCGTATGTAATCAACTGATGATGGTTCCTTTCAGCTGGGAGATCCAACAGTCCTTGAGGCAAAGCCGAGGAGTTTGGAGTGTCATGTATCAAACTAGAAATGTACAACTTTAGCTGACGGATTTCAGCCTTCAAGGCTGCTTTGTCTTGTCCATCTTTTGTCATCCTTTCTTTGACACTCGCCGAGGCAATTCCAAGAAGGTCTGCCTCCACCTGTCGAGTGGTCTTTCCAAGGTTCACCTTTGAAAGCGTGAAATCCTCAACCCTCACATTATGTATATCTTTGTCTTCAGGTGGGGCAGCAGTCTCTATGATGACCTCGTTCTCTGCATTCTTTTCTACATGTGTCTGCTTCTTCAACTTCTTTACCGGCATGTCTTGTGGGACATGATGGAATTCAGAGAAGTCAAGCTGATATGAAGGCCTCTCCCTCTTTCTCCCAAGCGAGCTTTCCAGCCAGATAGAATCTCGGCTAGCATCGCTGGGAGGAGGAACATAGGTCCCCTGAATGCTAGAAGAACGAGACTGTGCCGTGGCAATGTCTCGTGGTGGCGAGTCCAAATCAATAGGACTTTGTGACCTCTGTGATGGTGGTGAAGCTGGTGGCTCTGTTTCTATCACTGGCACCGCTTCTGCTACAACTTCTTCTACAATGGTTTCCGCCTCTACAGCGATTATTTCAATCACTGGTTCTTGTGTAGTTGCAGCGGTCTCAACTGTCTCAGGCAAATTGGTGGCTGTCTCCACCTGTACCTCTTGCCGGCTTGTGCTGGCAATTCCTTTTCTCCCCCATGTGCTTCCTGACATCCGCATTCCTTCTGGAGGAAAGCTCATCTTCTTCTGTCTGGGTTTCCTCCTAGACGTGGAAGGTAGTGTAGACTGAACCGCTGGCGGCTCTGATCGGGGAAGTACTACCTTCCTTGTCCTTTTACTGTCCAGGTAGAGTTGACTGTGTCGAACTACTCTACCCGTTCTTTCCTCAATAGACGTACTCTCTTTCGCGTACCAGTCTACCTTGCCGAGTGGTTGTGAATCCACTAGACCCGTGAAGAAGGAAGAAAGAATAACTTCTCCTTCGTCTTCAGATAAGCCCTCGATGTCTTCTGACATGAATTCTGCAATCTGCGAGAGCTTGAATCTGCTATGGTTCCTTCTTCTCACTTCGAACTCATCTTCGCAGTTGACCCAAAAATCTTCCATGAAAGGTTCATGTGATGATCTTTGCTCAAGGTGAGCTGCGAAGATGCCTCTGGGGTCATAGGATGGCCTCCTGTCGATGAGGTACTTGAGATTAAATCTCACTATTTCTTGGCTTATCAACCTTGCATCAGCTGCTGTTCTGCATCTGTAGAGTCCCATCTGAAGAGGAAAGTTCACTGCAGCCTTTTTCTTTACGCGAAGGTAAGAGTGAACATCGGCCAATTGCCTCAGGAATTCCATGAACACTACCCTATCTGAGGGGTAACGTGGCATCATGGCGGGGTGGCCATTATAGCCATACACGCGTATGTAGGTGAAAGTGGGGAATTGTATGAACCAATCCGCCCAGTCCACCATTGCTGCCTTAGCTGCTGGTGAAATACGCACGTGCATCTCATGGTCTAGCTCGTGCACGGTGTGCATAGTAAAAAGGTCATTTATTCTTTTGAAATGTCTTTCCGCTAGAGTGAACTCCAAGCGAGGAAAGTATTCTTGTACCTTTTGCACACCCAGGGTTCCCACAGTGTTTAATGTTCTGAAATCGCCTTGGAAGGCTATCAGGTAGACCAGGTATGAACACATGTGGAAACGGTGCTCTTCTAGAAATCCGGTGAATTGTTGGTGGAGTGTGTCACTGATCAGGGAGGCCCAGTCGTAACGTTCTTTTCTGCTGATTATCTTGCCAATAATGTAGAACATCCACGGCTGGAAGGATTTTCCCTCCTCTTGTCCAGTGACTCTGCTGAGTAGGGTGATTAGCACTCCGTACTCGTCTTTGAATTCTCCTCTACCAACTACTCTGGGCAAACTGTTCCTCTTTGTTTTCAGCCAATGTTCAGCCATTATAAGCGAACACTTGTCTTTTGAAGCCTCGAATGCCTTTTCGCATTCTGTCACTGATATGACCTTCTTGGTAGGGCATGGTGGGATTGCAAAACAAGTCTCTATGTCTACTGGCTTCAAGCTGCAAATCACCCTCCCGTCAACTGACAGGATCTCTCTTGTAGTCGGGTTGTAATGCTTAGTGCAAGCAATTACAAGCTCGATGCTTTGTAAGGTGATTGGAATAGATGCTGCTTGAAACAAACCGGATTCTTCGATGTTCTGCAATGTGATTTGATTCATGCCCTCCAAGTCTTCAGAACTGACCTCTGGATTTTTCTGCCATAAGTCTGTATCAGTCGTTTTCAGGTAATCATGGTATAAGACTGTTTTGGTCTTGTATTGTACCTGAGAGTACTGCATTCTGAAAACCTTGAATATTGACTGGGCACTTGACCCTGTTCTGACACTTTTCTGGAAATGCTAAAAATAGCCTCGCCGGGGGTAGTTTTTACGAAAAAATCTGAGACATGGGTTTTGTTAAGAATGATTTTCTAAACAGACCCAGATCGTCAGAAATTCGAAAAAACGAGTTTTTCTTTGACATGCAAGAGCCCTTCGGTGGCAGAGGCAGCAAGGGCACCAGAAAGTGATTTTTCTCGAAAAAATCTAACACATGGGTTTTGTTCGTGCTTCAGAGCCAAACAAACCCAGTTTGTCCGTTTTTCAATATTATGACTTTTTCCGGAAACCCTAAAAAATAGGGGCAGCAGGGCTACTTTTTCTGAAAAAATCTACCATGTGGGTTTTGTTGAAAAAGCTGTGCTGATCATACCCAGTTGGTCAGATCTGTGAAAATCTGTCGTTTCCTGTGACATGCAAAAGAAATATAGACAGAAGTAGAGGAAATAGACAGAAGATGGATTGGAAGTTATAAACTGCCACTTGTAATAATCTGTCTCTGGAAGCAATCTTGGGAGAAGAATGCTTTTACTGCCAATTATCTTCAAAAATATTGAAGATCCGTTCAAAACCCCTGCCAGATCTTGAAAACTTGTTCTTGGGAGCTACTTGATGTTTTATCCTTCAACCTGCAAAAAGAATAATGAGGAAAAGGGACGCCTAGCATGAATATAAAGCAATTAGGGTTAAGATCCACAAAGTATGGAAGATAACTCATCATTCAGTCCTGATTTGGAGTTCCAAAAGATGATTTCCACTGATTGTGGAGTGTTTTTCTCTTTTTTGGCTCCAAATTTGCTAACTCAAGTCAACATTTCTGTTTGACTTTCCTTTAGGCGTCCAACCTTGAATTTGATCTTTTTTGCCTATTTTGCAAGCTGAAGTGCTCCTGTTTGATCTTCGATTCAGGTTGCTCAGTTGATCTCGAGCAGTATCTGACAGTTCTGTTGTTGAGGCAGGATCAATGTGATTAGATATGCCTGGGAGAGGTTAGCTCAGAAAACTGAGTTTAGGCCTCCAGAAAGAAGGGCGCCTTTTCTTGAAAGGGGCGCTTTTGACAATGCCTTAGTCAATTTTCACTGACTCGTTCTTCGTTTTGACCTTTTCAGACCCTCTTTGCTTTGATCTGACGTTCCCGATGTTTGATGAATCAGATGATTCTGCTTGATGATGTGTCGGGTAGCTGGTTCAGTCTTGTTCACGATGCCTGACTTTGCAGTGGCAGCTGGCAAGTTTTGGGCCTCCAAACTAAAGGGCGCCCCTGGCCAGCAGGGGCGCTTTTAGCTTTTGCCTAGTTTTATCTTGGTTGTGGACTGCCAGCCTTTGACCTTCTTCATCAGTCGATTGATTTGTCGGAAGTTCTTGCTGATAGTCTCGCTGACGAGATAGGTCATAGCTGAGAAGGTCGTCTTGGGAGGTAGTGAAGATTCCGGCTGAATCTGGACACCTTTAGGAAAGGGCGCCTTTCCTTGAGAGGGGCGCTTTTAGCCATGCCTTAGCCATTTTCTGGCTTATCTTTCCAGTTTTTTAATTTTGGCTTTTTCTGCTTGATCTCGTCTCGTGATCGTCTGGTGTGTCTTGTGGACTTGCTGTTAGATTGATCACGTAGCCGGGAGGAAGCTGGAAAGATATCATGTATAAAGCTACAGCTCTTGGATTCATCTGATGTCTGCAACTGAGGGGCGCCCCTGGCCAGCAGGGGCGCTTTTACCTTGAAGCTTTCAGATTTGGCACTTCTGTCGTCAATGGATCCTCCATACTTCGCTGACGGTTGGTCAATGATTGCTGAATCAGATAATCTTGCTGATTGTTTCGTTGTCGAGCTAGTATGAAAGTGAAGAGGATGACTGTTTTGACACTGCCAGATGATTTGATTTGCCCTCTGAGGTTCAAGGGCGCCTTTCTTCAAGAGGGGCGCTTTTAACCACTGTAGACTATGTTTTGCCTTGGTAGACAAAACGTGCACCTTCCAGACTTAGCCAAATTTTGGCCTTTTCCGTTTTGAGAATCTCCTTCGTTGAACGTCATCATTTTTATCTTTTTCCGCCATGGTTTCTTCGTTGAAGCTTTTGAGGTTTAGCTTTCAGCACCTGGTACTGGCCAATCTGCCATTAATGGCTGCGGAGCTCCTAACTTTGTTCCTGAAAAATAGAAATAGACCCACCAGAGTAAAACATATTTTTTGATAATTCTGACTTGATCAGTGTGATCGTGAAGGCAATTAAGCCTATCAGAATTATTTTCAATCATTTCCGGGAAGGTCCTATTTTTTAGGGTTTCCATAAAAATAGGGGTGTAAAACCCTAATTTTCGTTTTTTCAAAATTTTAACCATAGGTTCCTTGACAGAAACCCACAAGGATTTCATATTTGGTTTGACCTAAAACATACTTTAGATGGCATTTTTACGTTGTTTAGCTCAATTTAAGCAGAATGTCAAAAATTTCATTTTGGGTATAACATAGCTCATTGAAAACGTCACGGAAGCCTCTGTTGAACACTGATTTCCAGGTGCCCGGGTGATGCTGAAACTGAGCTAAATGATTCATCACGTAGCTAGATCAAAACTGATGAAATGCCTGCTGGAAGCTGTGACCTGAGAAAACTGAATTTGTTGCCTCAAAAAGAAGGGTGCCTTTTCCAAGGAGATATGTAATTTCGTAAGAAATTCCATAAGCCATTTTCTTGATTTGCCATCTGACGCTTCAATCTGCCGCTGCCAGTGAACGATGACTCCCGTCAACTGGATGCTGGATCCATTGCGTAGCTGGAAGAATTACGCACTCAATGACTGCATGTGCAAAGCCTGAATGCTGGATTAGGACCCCCAATGCAAGGGCGCCCCTAGCCTGTGAAGGTGCAAACACCATTTTGACAAAAGTGTAACTTTCATCTGGACGCCATACTTTGACCCCTGACACCGAGAGCTGGAGTGCTCCGATTCGCACATCGTTTGTCTCTCTAATAGCTAGATCAACTTACAAGGGATGTCTCTGGAGGTGACGAAGCAAGAAAATTGCTTCTAAGACCTCAAAGAGAAGGGCGCCTTTTTCAAGGAGGTGTGTACTTCCCATACTTAGCCATTTTTTGGTTACTTTTACTTTTCAATATTACCACATTGACCTCGGACGTACGAGTGTTTGCCAAATCCCGGAGGCTGACAGCTGGACTCGTTGGATAGCTAGAGTAATTGCGCACAAGTCTCATGAAGACTGTGAATGCTAAATACCCCATCTAGCAGGCCTAAAGGTTGGGCGCCCTTGGCCTATAGATGTGCAGGCGTGTATTGCTACATTTCTCCACCCTCTGATTCACGTGCTTGGTAGAACCTTTGTCACGGTCACTCGGAATATCGGATCACCTCATGAACTGATGCGTTGCGAAGCTGGACTGGATTAGAAAAGATCTCAGGAAGACCTCGTGTGCAAATTCATCCATCTGAGAGGTCAAATTCAAGGGCGCCCTTGAGCTACAGGGGTGCAGAATCCATAAACTTGACAACCTCTGTAACACGCATCCTCCTTGTATCCTCAGCTTCTGACCTTGATTGTCGGAGTTCTGCACTTCGGACACCTTCGCTCGATAGCTCGTCGGAAAGCTAAGCTGATTTGGAAGAGAATGAACCTATTTGCAAGCACATGCAACAAGATTTGAGCCTTCAAAAGGAAGGGCGCCCCTGGGCTACAAGGGCGCAAATCTACTTTCTACTTGATGATTTGCCTCTGTTACACGCTCTGCGAAAACCATACCAACTGCTGAGTTGTCTATGTAGAAGCACTATAACTACTGATGTGTGTGTATGACTGTATTTCACCATTTTCACATGTACGGACAGTGTAAAGTTGATTTGCACGTTGATTGCGCAAGCATCTCCCACATTACATAGTGAAAAAATTTCCAAACTTAGAATATTTTTTGCTCTTTTTGCCATTTGAAAATCCCCTTCATCGAGAAGCATATTTTTCAGCATCTTTCATCATAGAATGTTCTGCTTTGAGTTTCAGGCTTAGATTTTGACACCTGGTACTAGCCAACTGCCATTGACGACCTCGGAGGTCCTAACTTTTCTCTTGAAAAAATGAAAACTACCCACCAGGCTTAAACTGACTTTTAACTGAAACCGACTTCACCACTATGATCGTGATGTGAAATAAGCCAATCAAAATTAATTTCAGCCAATTCTGACAAGTTTATATTTTTTGGGTTTTTTGCCAGTATCTTTCTAACATCACACTGACCAAAAGCCCATACTTGATTTGCCCAAAAACTGAGTTTTGACCCCATTTTTACAAGGTTCAGATCATTTTAAGCAAAATGCCTTATGAAGCAAAAAAATTTGTTTGGGTACAACAAAACCTATGGTAGACCATGTAATAAGGGGAAAGAAGGCCAACACTATAAAAAGTTGATTAGCAACAAAAAAGTGTGTTTGTTATCAAAGGGATGACTAACAAGAGACATGTGAAGTTCATCATTGCTATTCTCGATTTATGATTGCCTTGAGAAAGACAAACAAATTGATGTTGGAGAGATGGGAACAAGGTAATCATGGTGCAAGTGGTCCTATCCTAAGGATTGAATCACCTAAAGAGAGAGTGTGATGGTGAGATGTTAGCCAATAGGCTCACTTACAAGTGAAATATGTAGTGGAAGACATGTAGTCTAAAACAATATGTAAAGTGTGGATCATGTGGGGTGTTGATGCTTTCTCAAAAAGTGAAATATCTAGTAGAAAGCATGTAGTAGAAGAAAAAATGTGAATTATGGATCATGTATCATGTATCCAACCATCTATGTGATGCACAAGGACTCAAGATTAGGATGGCAAGGATCCCATGAAGATGGTAACAAAAAAAATTATCAATTTCGTTGACAATTGTAGAAAACAAAGTCAGCATGATTAATTGTGTAGGCAGATAAGTTGCAAGGTGGAGTTGCATATGTCCAAGAATTGTCATGTTCCACTAAAATCAGGTTGTATCATTGGAAGAGGAACCATTGCAGAGATATTGGATGGCTATGCTGCTTGTTGTACATATGAATTGTTAGAACAGCTCATCATGTGTTGCAGAAGTGGAAGTTGAGAATTCATTTTGGTGGAGTCATTGAGCATGAAGCTTCTGTACAACCAAGTCAGAGTTTTGGGTGATGCCTAAGGGATTCTTTGGAATTCAAAAGAGATCCACAATAATATTGCTTTCAAACAAAAAAGTTAAAACAAAAGATGTTTTCTTTGTCAGCATTTTCTTCCTTGATGTTCTTTTTTTCTAAAGGAAAAATTACAATTGAAAAAGGTAGTTCTAGGAACACCAATGAAAAAAAGAATATTCAATAAAATGCTGATTCTAATAAAAGATTCAAAACTACAGAAATTTCGTTTGTTGTGAAGTTAAGCACAATGAAAAATAGAGCAGAAATTGTGACAAGCAAAGCAACAAACCACAATGCAAAAAAGTGAACATGGAGTTTACGGCTTAAGAAATAGCATGCCTGTAAACAATGGATATGGCAATGTCTCCCAGTAAGGGTGCAATGATATAAAAATTGATGCCCCAGCCCATCAACAAACCATCATAAGGATAAAGATGTCATTATTGTGTTCTTGCAGCTATATTTACCACAAAAACAAACCAAAACCAGCAACCAAGATACGAAACAAATCCAGCCAGAATTCAAGTATTTCAGCAGCTAATCAAAACTGAAATGTAAGCCCAATTGGCAGAAATTCTCAAATTAGTTGCCTGAATATACTTGTTGGAAACACTGTTGGAAGCCTTAGACGGCATCTGTGAGAAATCCATGTGAATTCTAGGAGATAGGGGGGAGAGAAAAGAGTGGGAATGGGTGCAGAAAGACAACACAAAAAATTTCCCTCTTCCCAGTATTGAACAGAACCCGCCATGATCAGTTTTATGAGCAACGGAAATAACTTCAAAGAATAACAGAATTAGGATTCTTGAAAGAACTGGATTGCCCACTTACCATGTTAAAATGACCCATTGCCCCAAGGAACATGTTCCTGATAAAGTGGTCTGCATTAATGTGGCTGTGTATGTACCTTTATAAGGGAGCTATGACAGGACAGGGACAGTGATAAGGCAGCTATGATAAAACAGATCATAACAGAGCCTTAGAGACCATCCATGGACAAAGCCTTACCAATTAACTAAAAGTAAGTCCAACCCCATGAATGCAAACAAAAGAAAGTTAGATAAAGTCCAAAGCACGATTCTCATATTGCTTTTACCATAGGCTTATAATTCTTTGTCCTGATTTTGACTAAGTCATATGAAAATACACCGCAACAATAAGACTTGGCACTTTTAACTTGATATAATAAAGCCAAGCACAGCAACATGAAGCATTCAAAAGAAGTGGCAGGTTCCTCATTATATTGCTTAAGCATTATTATAGGAATGCATGAGATATCTATCCCAAGAGAGCGTCCATAATTTGACAACCCTGAAACTTCTCTTTCTTGTCTTAACAACAGTCAAAAACAAGGTAAGTCGATATGCCCTTGGTCTGTCAGTGAAGTTGATTGAGTGAGCCCACTCGGGGTCAAGTCTTGCAGAGCACAAGGTCCTAACACCATAAGGGATGAGGTCAAGATCATGCCCCTAGCAACTTCAGCAGAAAGGATACCCCTTAGTCCTTGACTCTCAACCACAAAGGTTTCAGCCTAAAGCTCATGCTCTCATATCAAATAGAAAAATGATCTTGTGGATGATATAAAATCCTCCACCAAAAAAAAGCAAGGCAACAACTCCCTGTAAGTTGTCAAAACATTCAACCAACCCTTTCGTTAAATTATTATTACCCAATCAAATAGATGAGAGGGAACTCAATGACAAAACACAAGATACCAATGTGTACATAAATTGGACTTTTGACGAGATACAAACATGTGCATGCCTCATTGCATTATTAAATTGAGTAAGCTCTGGAATTTCTCCATATCTTTTTCAGTCTAGCATATAAAGGTCAAAGAATACGGCAAAACATTATTGACACTTGGATTTTAATCCTTTTTGTAGAAATTTGTTCTGACATCATGTAGAAATGCACAAAATGTTTACTTAGGTAGGAGAAGAGTAACATAATCTTGAATCAACAACGAAATAAAAGTACACAAGACGAATGAATGTGGAGAGAAGCCCTTGATGCCCTTACACAAGGGGGGAAATAGGGTGAGCCTAGGCACCTTTAACTTTGTAATAAGAATCATTGAATCAAATTTGATAGGCTGATAATAGAATGAAATGGTGAGAGGAATGCCCTCTATTTATATACCATTTCTACATATCAAATGAGAATAGGCCAACTTAATCAAGGTACATATTAGCCTATATAATATTAGAATATACCTCACATGTATGTCACCTAACATAAGTGGGCTTATTAAGACATATAGACTCTAATCACAGAGTACACGGTACAAAAATTATGACAACCAGTAACTCAATGGGACAACAGCAGGTAAAAGGTCCAAGTCAAATTATACATACTAAAAAAAATTAAAATTCCTTGCGCATTCTCATCTCAAAGGGCTCATCAGATTACAAACATCTAACAAAGATCTATTGTTAGTCTCTTCTAAATTTCAAGTGCATTTCATCGAGATTCATATAGAAATCACCCAAGTTCCTGATCCATGTTGCCCTTTCGAACATGTCTGCTCTTGTGAATGCTCCAACATAAATCGGGACTTCATTCATTGCTTCCTGCTCCTAATTTTAGCCCCCTAACACATACTCACCACATAGAATGTCATTTGCAACAGAATTGGTGACTTCATTGAGCAATATCTCAAACATTAAAAGAACAGTGTCTCTTCCTATGACCCCATAATTCAAACATATAAATATCGTGTAGATGATTCCAAAAGACCCCATGTAATTCAATCATAATTTGGATAGTAATGTCCACAAGTTTCCAGGAATCGGCACTGGGACCGATAAAAGGTAATAGGTAAAAAGTAGACGACGAGAGTGCCTAATGGATACTAACGAAGTAAAGAAATAAAAACAAGAAGCAAAAAGCAACGAATGTAGTGCCAAAATACAAGTAGCCACTTTCCTTGGCATTTCGTTAGATGTATGCTGCTGTTAGACTGTCCTGTTAGTTGTAATCTGATGAGATGTACTCTTTTTTTGTGTTCTTGTACCTGCAAGCTGCTGAGATGTAGAAAACTAAAGTTCCGGAGACAAAAAGAAAATGGTCCAAATATTGGCAACGCAAGTTTTCACTGGAAACATAAATTATGGGTACTTAATCCTGCCTCAATGAGAGAGAAGAAGAAACAGAGTAGACATATTGGCCTCATCGTTGAATCTTATCCTTTCTTACCAACAATATAAACAATGCAAAGAACATGAAAAAATACAGTTAAACTAGGGAATTCAAGGAAAATCCGTAAGTGGGCAGAGCAGGGCAAAACATATGTATCTTCCATCATTGAGCCCACAAAATCCCAAACAATGGACACAAAAGTGCCATAGACAAAATAATAGTGGTTATTGAATTTATCCTATATCTCTTGATTCTTCCAATATTGGGCATTTTGAAAAACACTGGAAACAAAAGTTCCATACACAAAATGATAATGGGTATTGAATTTGTCCAGTCTAATATCAAAATTGATCCTCTATTTCTTAATTTTACCAATACCAGTCACAGAAAACAATGAATTGAAGAAAAAGACAGAAGTGGGTACTGGAGTACAGCGTACCTCCATTTAACCACAATGCCAGAGGCTTTAAATGAGCGTCGTGCTCTGCTTCCACAAAGTAGTAAAACAACGCACGGCCTGCCTCCTGATCCACATCAACATAGCCTGCATATTGCTTGAATTTCACTACAGGTTGTCCCGGAAGCCTCTCCACCAAATCTTCTGAAGGACCTCCCCATACCGTGACAATAATATTCATAAATCCAAATAGAATCAATATCCATATTCCTCCCATCTTCTTTACTCCTCCAAGCCCTCGTTTGGATTTATTTTATTGTACAGACCCAATGCGAGGCAGGAGGAGCCATGATTTCATTGCACAAAAGTGAACTCCAGTGCAACCATGGAGTTAACGTGAGGGGCCTACTTCCCTCACATTCAAATTATGAGTCTAACTCGTTGGTGTAGGTAATAGGATAATCACGACAGAATCGTAAAGTAAGACAAAATGTTAAACCTATCATTCTTCTTGAACCGGACAAGATCATTATTGTCAGCTTGCAACGGCAATTACTTTTCCACGGTTAAAAGAATAAATTATTTATTTGGTGTCCACGTGCGGGTCCCTCAATTTGAAATTGGAGATCGTGGAGATAATTATGAAATCCTAAAGAGGCTCGAATTTCTTGGCAGAGCACTCCAAACTCTGGATCGCGTTCCAAGCTCCCTGGAATGAATCGTACCTTACACGGCTGTAAATTTGGGAAAAATATCTGGTCATTTCATCAGATTTATTAATTAATTAAAAATAAAGATACAGTATTATTATTATTTTTAATTAATTAATAAATCTGGTCAAATAGTCAGATTATATGTTGTTTAGTCTTTATTGTAAAGTTGATTATTTTTTATAGATTGATTGATTTTAATAACACGAGACCAGCCACTCTATGAGACCCACGGAATGAAATTATAAAAAGGACTTTTCACATTAAATTTAGATTTGAATAGTGAATTTTATTGAGTATAAGATAATTTGAGAGTAACTAATTTAAATGTTTTTATTTGAGGAAATAAAGTTTTAAAAACAAAAAAAAAATGATTTATAGTCATATTTAGTTATAATTAAAAATTTAATTTATAAAAAAAATGTAATATTAATTAGAGAGTCTTCATTTATGGTGAATGTGTTGATGTAAAATATTTTTGTTGTAAATATTATTAAAATATTTCATTTCATTTGAAGTGTAAAATATGAGTTACATGAAATAATGAAACTCAAAATTCAAATGGAGAAACACACTCAAGATAGAGCAATAGTGAAGGCAAGCAACAAAAAATGCAAAGTATAACAAAAAAACATGCATCAAACCTCCATTATATATATGGATGTGCTCCAAATGTGATAGTATGTGGATGCTCTAATCTCATAAGTTACTTGTTTTGGCAATATATGGTTACTCTTGATTCATGGATGAGATGAAGGTGGTAAGGCTTTCTTAAATAAATCTCTCAAATGGAGAATTGAAGGCTAGGGTTAAATGATGGAATCAAGCACCAAGATTAACTTGCATTAGCAAGTTCTCTAGCCTTTTGACAAGTGTCACATGAGGATGCAAGATACTTGATCAATGGATGAGGTTTCATCAAATTACGAGATGGAAGGAGATGGAGGCAAGCGAGAGATAAGATAGAGGGTCAAGCATGCTCACAAATGTGTGAGCATGGACGTAGTATGTGTAAAGAGCATGCTCACACATTTTGAGGGATAAGTTGCATTCGTATCATTTATTTTTTCATCTTCATCCTAATTAGTGGTTTTTATTGCTTGGTATCTTTATGACCTATGTATATATTGATTTTAAGGTTTTATTTATCTTTTATGACTTGTATGTTTATGGGGGTTTCATTTTTTGTTTTAATATCCTAATCCTAGCATGATACTTGCTTCTTTATTAAAGTAATATTATTTTAACACTATAGCCTTGAAAAGACCATGACAAATATTTAAATGTTTCAAAGAAAGGTTGGGAGACCATGGGTATTTGGCCAACCCAACTTTATATTATGCATTCAATGGTAGTAAATGAACTTAAAGGTTTTTGGGAATACTATGAAGGATAAATGTGGAATTATATTATTTCAAAACCTTAAATTCTTGGAATATTGAAAATATGTGCCTATCAAGGGAATTTGGGAATACTACAAAGAATAAATCTCGAGGGATTATTTCAAAACCCTAAATTATCAACATATTAGAAAGATGTTTCTATTGAGAGAAGAGCCTTATTGATAGCGCATTCACCATGAGATTCTTTAAAATCTCAATTTGCATTCATGTCTTGTAAAATTAAGAAGTTGAAACAATAGAGAGATTGTTGCGAAAATAGGGGTGTAATTTTCTTTATAGATAGTGTTTTTGGAAGGGAAAATGATTCTTTTTTGTTGTTCATTATGTATTTTTATTTTTCTCTATTCTAGAAGGAAGAGGTTGTGTGTTGGAGATATTGTACACAATCAAATTCTTCCTTATTTATTTATTTTAATTGATAAACTTAAGATTCTTACATATTTTTAGTGAGCAAAAGGTTTTATGCTTGAAATATAGTTCTTCAAATATATTAATTTTTGTAGAAGGCATTAAGAATCGTCTTTGATTGTAGTCTCGATTTTATTTTTTCTATTTGAGTATTATTTTTTATTAAAAGAAGATGATAATCTTAAATTATGTTGGTGTTAAATTTTTTATTTCACCTTCATTTATGGGTTTTATTTTACCCTGTGTAGGTTAATCTTTCTTTGGTGGCAACTTTATTAGGTGGCAAGTGGGTTAGAGAGGTAGTTATCTCTCAAAAGTTGTTGAGAAATTTGAATAAACCTTTCCCTCCAAAACTGGGTTCAACTTAGTTTGTTCATTTCTCCTATATATTCACCTTAATTCTTAATGCAAATACATATTTTGGTCTTCAATTTGATGTGATATTATAATTGTAATTTTGTCTAGATTTATTGGCTCCATTTCCATGGTATTAAAGTAGGTTTGGGGCGAATGTTAATTCATTTTTATTTTTGCAAAGTTGTTTGTGATTCATGATTCATTTTGTGTGTAGTTGAATCTAAGGTGTAGTGTGAGATCATGGATCTGTGTAATTTATTGTTTCTATGTGCTCATAAAGGTGTAACTTCGTGAAAGTTATGGATATGTGAAATTTTCACATGCAAAGGCATTTGGTATTTGTTGAAATCTACAAATTTACCTTCAATTTGATTACAACTTTTTTTTGCTTTAAAATATTAGCAAGGCAACTTAAATTTATTGTGCAAATTTGCAAAAGTGATTTAAATTTGTTGTTTACATTGAAAAATTTACAAAAGCATGTTAAGTTGCAAAATAAATGTGTAAATGGATTGCTTTACAAAGGTGATTTTTATCATTTATATTTGTGTTTGGTTCAAATCATTTATTTACAAAGGCATTCAAATCTACTATGGGAAGCATCATTTAAATTTTCATTTGTTGGAGAAAGGCGTTTGCATTTGCAAGCTTCAACATTTGTAGGCTTTAACATAGTCTTCAGTAGAGAGAAGGGCATTTGACCATTAAATTATTTATAGCAAAGGGGTGCATTATTCATCCTCAAAAAGGCATATTTTTCAAGGTTAGCAAATACCCTAGGGCTTATGTCATGAAAAGGAGTGGGAGAGCCTCCAAACAAGATAAACCATTGGTTATTTGGTATATTCACGACCAACCAAAGGGTTTTAAAATTCACCTCTATTCCTTTAAAAAGAATCCTCTCAAATTTTTGAAAGTAATTTTTTCAAAGGCATTTTTTTGTAAAAAAATTTAGTGCAAATTTAGGCAAATTTTAAAATTGATCTAATTAGTTATTAGAAACTCAAAATTGAGTGTGTTTTTTAAGTGATTAATTTTTTATTCTCAATCCATTGGAAATTATTTCACAATAAAATTATAAAGTGTCATTTTTTTGTCCCAATTGGACTTGCCTACACACTAAAAGTATAAAGTGCCAAAATTTTGGGGAGATGGGTATCTACTACTAAATCAAGGAGAGGTGTTCTTGTGTTGTGTGCACTTCCTTCTACATTTTCAATTCTACACTTCTATTTTTTAAAATTAAATTAACTTAAATTGTGGATGCAAATCTACCTATTACTCCTTTAACTCTTTTTAATTACCACCAATGGAAAAATTAAGTTAAACTTATACTAAAGAACAAGGGGTTGTATAGAGTGACAATGGGGACTAAAAAAGAACCTTCTAATGAGTTTGCTAAAGTTAAGTGGTTCAACCTTTGGATTCGTGTGTCTAATTGTGTTTCTTGAACTTCTCTTTCATGCTAAAGCTTTAAATATGCCTAATGAGATTTAGATAGCTTTAGAAAAAATCTTTGGGAATTAAGATGAGATGAGAATCCATGACTTCTTCATCATATTTAAATCACTAAGGTTGCAACTTAAGGAATGTGGAATAGAGAAAAACACGACGATTTCTAGTTCTTTCTATTCTCTCCAAGCTAGGTCCTAATTAATCAATTTTATTTGCACCTTCTACTCCACCAAGAGCATTATGGGCGCCACTTGAAAAAATCCCTCTTTAGATGAGTTTATTTCCAACTTAACCAGGGAGCAAGATGATTTAATTCAAAGGGTGACATTGAAGTCTACAAAATCTCAAGCCCGTATTGTTAGAAATGGGAAACAAAAGCCTTCAAACCAAGGGAAGAAGTAATCAAAACAAAAGGACAAGGAGAATAAGAAAGAATAAAAATATAATTATTTTGAGCCTAACAATGAAATCTCTTCAAATCAAGTGAACCTAAGAAATAAAGAGTTGATTATGCTTATTGTAAGAAGACTAGACATGATGAGAACAAGTGTATGAAGAAAATAATTGACCATCTTACTCATCTTCACCAAAAGAACAATAAATCCATCCTCATCAAATCAAGAATCAACTAAGGCTAAGGATATAAAGAAAAATATAGGGGAAAGGCTTTAGTTGCTGCAAATTTCACATCATCTCCATCTTGGAATATTGACTATGGTGCTTCTAACCACATGGGTTCATCATAGGTTGAGTTCTGGTGTAGTCACAGTAGGAGGGTTCCAAAAGGAACAGTCTAAACCGTGCAGCTTAGAGTCAACACAACAGAAATAACACAAGAAATTGATATGCAGAATGAAACTTTATTGAATTAAAAATACTACATGCAACACATGCCTCATGGGTGAGTATCTAGGGCTCACAAGCATGTAGCAAGGGCATTCAACATTACAACTAACCAACAAGCCTTATTACATGCCCCCAAAGGGTTGTTACGAAAATGTATTGAATCTATCTAATCATGAATAACTAACTGATAACCACACTAATCCTAAATGCTTATAAATATGCTCCTCAAGATTGATTAAAGTTTGTGTCAGCCACAAGGGTTCATAAACCCAATGAATGAACACACATGAAAGTCAGCGTCAAAATATGGAAAGATAACCTCATGCAAAAAGAAATAACTTTTGAATCTCCAAGATAGGTCCCAATTGACCCAATATGCTTGTATGATGTCCCATTAAGTTCCACATGATCTGTAATAGGTCTAGACTAAGAAATTTGGACCAAATCAGCCCCAAATTCTCTGACTGGTAATCATAGTAAATTTTTGAGAGTGATAACTTTCGGTAGAAAAATGAAAATGATGTGAAATCTAATATGTGATAGATGTTGATGTGTAGATGTTATATCCTGCTCTGCGAGTGGAGAAACAATGATGCGTTAAAATGTGGAATGAAATATTGAAACTTCTACTGAATGCAATGTAATAAAATACTTTTTTTTGGTTGACACAGGATTGCTTTACAACTAGGGATGCTCCTGCATCAAACACGTAGGGTTGGAAGAAAAGTGAGTCCCTCACTTTTTAGGGCTAAGAGAAAAACCAAGACGGTCTACCTCAGCCTGAGAAATCCATGATGAATCCTCCACTGGTCTTCTTTTCCACTTCATAAAGGTACTCTTTATATTGCTTGTTCCTAGTGCTCCTTTCAGTTCTAGTATCCAAAATTTGCTCAATCTCCCCTGGTTCTTGATGTGGTAACTACTTCAAATCTACTTCCTCACTATTACCACTTGACTATCCTTCATGAAACTCATATATGTCTACAATATTGAAAATAAGTGATATTCCCAATGTCTCTGGTAATTCCACTTCATATACATTTCTAGAATCAAACTTCCTTAGAATCCTACATGGTCCAAACTTCCTCATCTTCAACTTATTGTATGTCCCAACTAGAAATCCCTCTTTCCTCAAATATACCATCACTTGATCTCCAACAATAAATTCCCTATGTCTTTGGTGCTCATTTGCCTTCTTCTTATACTTATTGTTCATATCCTCCAAATAGTTTCAGACTTGATTATGCAATATCTCCATGAAATCTGCAAACTCTTCTTCTTATGCACTCCTTTTATTCTCCATACTAATGTCTCTTAATTTTGTAACTCCTCTAGGATGTACTCTGGTAACAATCTAAAATGGTGTCTTCCCTATACTTTGGTTAACTGAATTGTTGTATGTGAATTTTTCTTGTGGTAAAACTATGTCCCAACTTCTTGCCTTATCTCCAACCAAACATCTTAACAATTTACACAAACTTTTGTTCACCACTTCTTTTTTTCCATCTATTTATGGGTGATATGTTGAACTGAACTCCAAATCTGTCTTCATCTTCTTCCATAATGTCCTCCAAAATTATCCAATGAATTTAGTGTCTCTATCTGAAACTATGCTCTTAGGCAATCCATGCAATCTCACAATTTCCTTGAAAAGTAAGTCAACAACATGCATGACATCATTAGTCTACTTACAAGGAATGAAATGTGCTATTTAGAAAATATTTCCACTACTACCATAATAGAATCATAACATCTTTGTGTTCTTGGCAATCACAAAATGAAATCCATGCGTATATATTCCCAAGGTCTCTTCAGTACTATCAAAGGTTTATAAATCCAGTATTTTGACTACTTCCTTTTTCAACTTGACAAATTCTCCAACTTTGAACATACTTCCTTACATCCTTATATATCTGAGGTAAAAACTATTGTTCACTTACCAAATCTATTGTCTTATCCACTTCAAAATGTCTTGCTAAACCTCCACTATGTTTCTCCTTGATCAAATTCTCCTTCATTGAACTTCTTGGTATACATAACTAATTTCTTTTGAACAAAAAACCCTCTTGAATGAAATATTCCAACCATTGGCTCCGGTCTATCACTACTAACTTTATTTACATACTCTCCATAATTCACCAAAATTTGCATCATCTTCATACCTATGCTTCAAGTCTTCAAATCCCAATACTTATACTCTCATCTCTGTCAGCAAATTTCTTCTTCTACTTAAGGCATCAACAACTTTGTTTGACTTTCCACTCCTATTTTCAGTTCAAATTTGTAACTTTATAAGAACTCAACCCATCTCATATGTCTCTAATTCAACTTTCCTTGAC
Organism: Sequoiadendron giganteum; assembly: GCA_007115665.2. Taxonomy (NCBI): domain Eukaryota; kingdom Viridiplantae; phylum Streptophyta; class Pinopsida; order Cupressales; family Cupressaceae; genus Sequoiadendron; species Sequoiadendron giganteum. The sequence continues at coordinate 656,629,923 of CM021104.1, forward strand.
TGTTCAAATACTGCAAAGCTTGATGATCTATATACAACACAAAATCCTTAGGAAACAACTGATGTCTCTACTTCTTCAAAGCCTATACTATGGCATAAAATTCTTAATCATAAACTAAGTATCTTCTTATGGCATCATTCAACTTCTCACTGAAATAAGCTATAGGTCTTCCTTCTTGACTCAATATTGCTCCAATTGCATTTCCACTTGCATCACAATCAACTTGAAATACTTTGTCAAAATTTGGTAGTGCTAACACTGGTTGTTATGTAACCTTTTTCTTTAACATTTCAAAACTTCATTGTTCTCTTAATGTCCACTTAAATTACTTGTCTCCTCTCATTGTCTTTGTCATAGGGTTATAAATGCTACTAAATCTTCTAATAAACTTCTGGTAGAAACTAGCTAATCCATGGAATGATTTGACTTCTCCAATGTTTATCGGTGTAGGCCACTCAACAATTTCTCACTTTCTCTAGATCCATCTTCAAACCATCAAGATAAATGAGAAATCCCAAGTATATGAACTCTATCTTCATGAAACTACACTTCTTAACACTTCTCTTCTCTCAACCTTCACAATACTTGTAGGATGTGCCACAAATGCTCTTATCTATTCTTACTTAAAATCATAATATCATCCAGGTAAACAATGACAAACTTACCCAAGAATTTCTTCAATACCTCATTCATCAATCTCATGAAAGTGCTTGATGCATTGGTCAATCCAAAAGGCATTACTAACCACTCATACAATCCTTCATTAGTCTTAAATGCAATCTTCCATTCATCTCCTTCTTTGATTCAGATGGAAGGAGATGGAGGCAAATGGGAGATGAGATAGAGGATCAAGCATGCTCACACATGTGTGAGCATGAAGATATCATGTGTGAAGAGCATGCTCACACATTTTGAGGGATAAGTTACATTCCTATCATTTATTTTTTCATCTTTATCCTTATTGGTGGTTTTTATTGCTTGATATCTTTATGACCTATGTACATACTGATTTTAAGGTTTTATTTATCTTTTATGACTTGTATGTTAATGGGGGTTTTATTTTTTATTTTAATTTCCTAATCCTAGTGTGATACTTGCTTCTTTATTAATAAAATATTATTTTAACACTATAGCCTTGATAAGACCATGATAAATATTTTAATGTTTCAAAGAAAGGTTGGGAGACCATGGGTTTTTGGCCAACCCAACTTCATATTATGCATTCAATGGTAGTAAATGAACTTAAAGGTTTTTGGGAATACTATGAAGGATAAATGTATAATTATATTATTTCAAAACCTTAAATTCTTGAAATATTGAAAATATGTGCCTATCAAGGGAATTTGGGAATACCATAAAGAATAAATCTAGAGGGACTATTTCAAAACCCTAAATTATTGGCATATTAGAAAGATGTTTCTATTGAGGGAAAAGCCTTATTGGTAGCTCATTCACCATGAGATTCTTTAAGAGCTCAATTTGCATTCATGTCTTGTGAAATTGAAAAGTTGAAACAATAGAGAGATTGTTGTGAAAATATAGGCGGTGTAATTTTCTTTATAGGTAGTGTTTTTAGAAGGGAAAATGATTCTTTTTTGTTGTTCATCATGTATTTTTATTTTATTTATTCTAGAAGGAAGAGGTTGTGTGTTGGAGACATTGTACATAATAAAATTCTTCCTTGTTCATTTATTTTAATCGATAAACTTAAGATTCTTACATTTTTTAGTAAGAAAAAGGTTTTATGCTTGAACTATAGTTCTTCAAATATATTATTTTTTGTAGAAGGCATTAAGAATTGTCTTCGATTGTAGTCATGATTTTATTTTTTCTATTTGAGTATTAGTTTTTTTATTAAAAGAAGATGATGATTTTAAATTATGTTGGTGTTAATTTTTTTATTTCACCTTCATTTATGGGTTTTATTTTACCCTATGTAGGTTAATATTTCTTAGGTGGAAAATTTATTAGGTGGTGAGTGGGTTAGAGAGGTATTTATCTCTCAAAATTTGTTGAGAAATTTGAACAAACCTTTCCCTCCAAAACTGGGAATTTAGTTTGTTCATTTCTCCTATATATTCACCTTAATTCTTAATGCAAGTACATATTTTGGTCTTCAATTTAATTTTATATTATAATTGTCATTTTTTCTAGATTTTGTTGTGAAGTCTACAAAATCTCAATCCCTTATTGTTAGGAATGGAAACAAAAGCCTCCAAACCAAGGGAAGAAGTAATCAAAACAAAATGACACTTGGAGAGTAAGGAGAATAAGAAAGAACACAAATATAATTCGTCTAAGCCTAACAGTAAAATCTCTTCAAATCAAGTGAAACCTAAGAAAGAAAGAGTTGATCGTGCTTATTGTAAGAAGACTAGACATAATGAGCACAAGTATATGAAGAAAATAATTGACCATCTTACTCATCTTCAACAAAAGAATAATATAGGGGTCCCTAAGTCCATAAACCCATCCTCATCAAATCAAGAATCAACTAAGGCTAAGGATAAAGAAAAATCTAAGCGCAAGGCTTTAGTTTCTACAACTTTCACATCTTCTCCATCTTGGAATATTGACTCTAGTGCTTCTAACCACATGGTTTCATCATAGGTTTAGTTCTCTTCCTTAGATACTTCTATCATGTCTATTATCACCTCGGGTGATGATATTATCACTTCAATTACATGGAGAGGGTAATATGTTGAATTTAAAGGAGGAACATTCAAAAAACTTCTAAATGTACCTTCACTTTTAGCTAATATCCTATCATAGCATCAAACTACTCACATAGGAAAAGGCATGAGATGTATTTTTCTCTAGATATAGCTGAGATGAAAGAGTTGGAAAACAATGGTTTATTAGTTATGGGAAGGTAAGATCACCATTATAGGTTATATACCTTATCACACTTTGCTTCTATTTTTTTTCACAAAGCCTTTCTTAATCATTCAAATGAAATTAGAAAATTATGGCATGAGCGATTTGGCCACATTAACTAGTGTTATCTTGAGAAACTTAGTCAACAAGATATGGTCATAGGATTTCCAAGAGTCACATTCTCTAAGGGTCTTTGTGAGGGTTGCACCCTTGGTAAGAATCCTAAAGAAAAAATTGACAAAATAAAATATTAGAGGGCAACACAATCTTTGGAGCTACTTCACAATGATGTATTGTTGGAATGTGAGGTCAATTTTATTGTTATTCTAGCAATGATGAATAGTCAACATTGAGTCACACTATTTATGGTAATTTTGACAAAAAATATATTGAACACTTAGAATAATGAGGGGAGGTGAATCAATATTCTTTGAATCCACTTAAACATTTAAACATCCATTTCAAACATCATATTCAATTTGCAGTAATGAAAGAAACCATGAAGGTAATCATCAAAGCACATAACACATGAACACCAGATTTTTGCATGGAAAACCCAAAAAGGGAAAAACCATAGTGGGGATTAGCTCACAATATATTATAACCGGTAATAGCATATTACAGAATGACTCGCTACCTTTTGAACTCACTATTCGGAGGATTCACTATCCAGAGAATAAGAGAAAAAGAAAAGAGGATTGGCTCACTGCCAAGATTTGAACTATTAATAATGCATCTACCATATGGAGGAGATACAATTCCATTGGAGCTCAAAATATTGAATCAACACACTTCATACTACACCACTTCCACACTTTTTTCTACTTTATATTCAAATTACATTCGCACTATATTCACTTTCTTCGCATTGATTCATAGATACTCTACTCAGCACCAAAAATGACCTTACATTTATGCCCATTACATCTGCAAACACTTACATCAATTAGGTTGGCCTAATTAGATGAAGCGTGCAATACAATAACTTTTCGGCTCAAGATTCAAACAAACACACTTCACTCCATAATTCAAAACTTATAATGCATCCAAATAGGTCAAAAGGGACCTATAATAACTCATAATTTCGATCAACACTTCCTTCAACTATGCACAACCTCAAACTCATTAGGTCGGCACGTTGGTGAAGTAACACTAAAATACACCAACTAATCATCCACAAACTAACACTCTGACCTCCAAAACACTTTCCAATTGGATCATAGATTCTACTAACACATGTAAATTCTCCCACAAAACTATATAACCAAATACTATTCTATGGTAGAATATGAACCATTCCAAACACGTACTTTGTACTAGTAACATTGTCACTGGTAAACTCGATACATTGCCATCATTATCTTTGATACCAAAGGACATAAAGACATGAAAATTTGGATTTAAATTCCTTTGACATATACCAAAATTACCTTAGAACCGCAGACCAAAATTCTTCAAGGTGGAGCAATGCGGATCTAAAAACTGATATTATGTACACTAAAAACTGAACTTAGGGATTTAGTCAAATATTCAACACATATGTTTTGCACCAGATCAAAAATATTGCACCTGTATAATGGGTTACCATCACCATACTCAATCATGCTTCACTAATCAATTGTACCTCAATGTAGACTTCAATATTGACATCAAACCACAATGTTGACATCAATGACAATATTGTATAAGATCATGCTCATGTTTCCAACAACCATATTAATGACAAGTAAACCAAAAATTTCCTCAACCTTCCAACAAAATCGACATGTAGATGCATGAGTCACACTTTCCTTTTTTGAAAAAAATTCTTCGAAAAGGACTGCAACTCATATTTCTTATCATATATGAAGTCATTCTTTCTACACAGTTTGATTATTTTTGCATCAACAAATTTTTTCCAAACTAATAAAAATACTAAAGATATTTTCCCATGGTTTTTTCCTATTATAATTTTACCATGTTTTTCCATGTAAATTTGTGTGTTTATTGTTTATTAACTTTCTCTACTTATAATATCTACACTATAAATTCTCTCAAAATGTATTAGGGTAATTTTCCCATCCATCCTTTACTAAGGAAAGATATGTTCTCACCTTCATAGATGATTTCTCCAAATACACATGGGTCTAATTTCTTAGGTATAAATATCAAGTCTTTGACAAGTTTTGAGAGTTCAAGGCACTAGTTGAGAAACAATAAGTGAATGTCATCAAAATTCTTTGAATTAATAATGGGGGAATATGTCAACATTAAGTTTGAAAAGTTTTGCACTAGAGAGGGGAAATACATGCAATAGACAATTCCTTATACTCCTCAAAAAATGGTGTGGTAGAATGTAAGAACATATCCTTGAAAGAGATGGCTAATTGTATGATACACTTTAAAGGTCTTACACCATTGTACTGGGTAGAAGCAATTAGTTATTCTTGTTATATATCGAACAGATTTTCTCACAAAGCCTTGAAGGATATGTTGGATAGGACAATTGAGAGAGGGGGTGAATCGGTTGTCATAGATTTTAACCTTAAATTCAATTACCGAAACTAATGCATAAACTGATTAAGTGATTAACCATCAAATTACAATGCACAAACATAATAACACCAGATTTACATGGAAAATCCAATGAGGGAAAAACCACAGTGAGGATTAACTCACACTATAGAGAATATCAAAATCGATTACAAAAAGGCTCACTGCCTAGAATAAGGACTCACTGTCCATAAGGCTACAACCCGGATGGCTCACTACCACAAAGATACAAAGAAGACAAAGAAGACTTGTTGTAGAGAGATAAAAATCCCAATGCAACAAAGGATTCCACCACAATCATTGATCCACTTGCATGAATGACAGAGTTCGCCTTCTGCTCACTACATCTAGAAACTCAAAATTAAGCTTCACACTAATCAACCACACATAACTCACACACTTTTAGAATAGAATCAAAGGTGTGTCTACTCTTTCACTTGTCTTCCTTCTTTTCTTATGTACACTTTGCTAGCACATTCTGTATTTATACCATCTCCAACTTTGAAAACATACAAAGTCGGCCATCCAACTTCAAATTCAAATTAGGTCAACGCCAAACATCTTAGGGTGGAATTAGAATGAGGTTGACCCAAACACACGCTTCACCAAGACCCATAATAGATCCAGCATGCTTCATCAACTTCGAAGATAGTGCTTGACACACGGTCGACCAAACCAATGTAAAAAACAGATCAATTAAGCTCAATACTTCCAAATGCCAAAACCATCTTAAATAGAAATAGGGAAACACAACTCTAGAACCATAAAGAGAAATCTAGACCAACAAAAATTCTCTCGAACCTTAGCCAAAACATAAAAAACATAGTTCACAAGTACCAGACCAACATCCTCAATAATTGACAATCTATATCCTTATTTTTATATAATTTTCTCAATATCCTCAACATATACAGTCAATAGCAACTAGTAGATAACCAACTGACCAGTTGACATCAATGACAACACTTTCATTCCTCTTTCCATTCTTTCAACAATTTCCCCCTTTGTAATTGATGGCAATACATAATGTGAAAAACCATCAAAGACACACACCAGCTCTGAAAATACTTCTCAAGATTTTTCTTTTGCTTCTCCCCCTTAGAATATCATCTTCCTCATCACCTGCTTTCTCTTATTAGATTTATTTTCTCTTCACATGATCTTTCTCTCTTTTTCTCATGCTATTTATCTCTTTTTCACTTGCTCTTTCTCTCCTTTTTCACATGCTCTTTCTCTCCCCCTTTAACATCAATGAAAAAGGAAAAAAGATATGTTCATTGAAACTTCCTTTGACATGAAAACATAATACTCATAATGAGAACACTTAAAAAACTAATTGCTCCCCTTGAGAGGTAGCCACCAAAAAAATCAGTTCAAAAAGATAGAACCATGAATCCACCAAACTGATGCATCTCCAAATGCATCTTAGTTTGTAAAAGGAAGGGAAATAACCCCTAGCTTATCTCAGAGATACTCAAAAGTATCTTTAGGAAGAGTCTTTGTAAATATATCCGCAATTTGATATTTTGTTGAGACATACTCAAGCTTGAATTCATTCTCCATGATATTCTCTCTCAAGTAATGATACCTGATAGATATATGCTTCGTTCTTGAGTGCATTACATGATTTTTCAAAATGTTAATTACACTTGTATTATCTCAGAAGATAGAAATAGGATCATCATATAGCAATGTGATATCCTCCAATGTCTGTTTCATCCATAAAACTTATGTATAGCAAGATACAACAACAATATACTCAACTTCAATAGTAGACAAAGAGATTGAATCTTTCTTCTTACTCAACCATACCACCAATCTAAATCCAAGAAAGAATGCACCACCACTAGTACTCTATCTGCCATCTATACTTACGGCCCAATCTACATCTGTATAAGCACTAAGTGTAAATTCAATATCTTTAGGATACCATAATCCATAATCCAGAGTGCCATTCAAATATTTGAATATCCTTTTAAACATAGTAACATGTGTTTCCTAAGAAGATCTAGCCACAAGACAAACTGCATGCAAAATATTTGGTCTAGTAGCAATCAAATATAGTAGTCCACCTATCATAGATCGATACTTTCTTTGATCAGTCTTAGGTGAATCATCATCTTTACCTAATGTGCAACCAATCACCATATGAGTACTTACCGGTTTGGAACCATCCATTCTAAATATTTTCAACATCTCTTTCACATACGTAGATTGTGAAATGAAAATTCCTTCGTCTAATTGATTAATCTGTAGCCCGAGAAAGAAATTCATCTCGCCAAACATAGACATTTCAAATTCTTTCTGCATCTCTTCTACAAAAATCTTGCACATCTTTTCATTTCCTCCAAAGATAATGCCATCAACATATACAATAACAATCAGGATTTTGTCATTTTTAGTCTTGAAATATTAATTACTATTTGTCATACCTTTGTTAAATCCTTGTTGACTAAAATACTTATCTAGCCTTTCATACTAGGCTCTAGGAGCTTGCTTCAATCCATATAAAGATTTCTTCAAACTGCACACCATATTTGGTTGATTTGTTAACTGAAATCCTTCTGGTCATTCCATGTAGACCTCTTCTTCTAGTTCACCATTCAAAAATGCTAACTTGACATCCATCTGATAGACTTTGAAATCTTTATAAGCAACCAATGCCAAGAACATCCTTATAGTTTCCATTCTTGCTACTAGATCAAAAGTCTCCTTAAAATTTATACCTTCTACTTGCGAGTAGCCTTTACACACAAGCCTTGCTTTGTTTCTAACAACTTTCCCATTCTCATTCAACTTGTTTCAGAATACCCATTTTGATCCAATGATATTTTTGTCTGCTGGTCTCAGGACCAATTCCCAAGTTTGATTCTTCTCAATCTGCAAAAGTTCTTCTTTCATTGCTTCTTTCCAATGTTCATCCTTATAGGCTTCACTTACTAACTTCGGCTCAATCTCAGAGAATGAGCACAAATTTAATTCAGTAGCAACTTTGCTTCTAGTTAACACACCTTTTGTCTTGTCTCCAATAATCTGACTTTCTGAATGATTCCTCTATACATATTTCAGTGTCCTAGGGGACATCACCGGAGCATCTTCTTCACTTTCATTATGATTTTCTTGCTCATCTTTATCCTTTTCTTCCACAACTTCTTTTGTTCTTGCATAGTCATGTTCATCAAACATATACCCATCAATATCAATAGAATTCTTTACTGTTTCATCAACCTTCACATTCGAGATTTCTATAATTTTCCTCAATATTTTTTTGAAACATTCATATGCCTTGCTTTTAGTAGAGTATCCAAGAAATATTCCTTCATCACTTCTTGCATCAAACTTACCCAAAGTTTCCTCATCTCTTTTGATATAGAATTTGCTTTCAAATAGCTTGAAATGTTTGACTGTAGGGATTCTTCCATGCCATAACTCATAGGGATACTTTGTATTGTTTTCCCTTTCCTAAACTTGATTGAATACATATACAATAGAGTGAATAGCTTATTTCCAGTAAAATTTCGATAATCCAGCTTCAATGATCATTGACCTAATAGCGTTTTGAACTATTCTTTTTTTCCTTTCAACAACTCCATTTTACTGAGGAGTTATCAGAGCAGATAGTTGTCTCTTTATACCATGCACTTCACAAAACATATTGAACTCGTAGGAGGTGAATTCTCCACCTCTATCAGATCTCAAGCATTTAATCTCAAATTCACTTCATTTTCAACCATAGCCTTGAATGCCTTGAATCTATCTAATGCATCTGATTTCTCTCTTAGAAATGTAACCCATGTATATCTAGAATAATCATCAATTAAAAGCATAAAGTACCTTTCACCAAGTAGACTTCATACTCTCATAGGACCACACAGGTCTATATGAACCAAATCTAGTGATCCAATAGTAGATTGTTCTCTTGATCTGTAATGACTTCTTGTTTGCTTCCCAAACTGGCAATTCCTGCAGATAGCATTTACATGCTTTGTAATTCTCAATAGATCTCTCACGACCTGAACAAAATCGATTCTTTCCAAGTTATCAAAATTAATGTGACACATTCTCCTATGCCATAGCTAACTATCATTTATCTAAGTCATAAAATATCGTCCATCAACACAATTAAGTTGATAAATATTCCCTTTAGATTTCTTTCCCATAGCATTCAATGTTCTGGATCATTTTCAGATCTCACATTTCTCATCCTTAAACACAAGATCATATCATTTTCTGCACATCTGACCAATGCTCAACAGATTATGCCTTAAACCCTTAACATAGTAAACATCGTCAATATGATGCTTGCCATCAAAACTTACTGAACCTATCCCACATATTTTAGCACTAGTATCATCTCCAAACATAACCAGACCTCCATCATATTTCTCAAGTTTCACAAACTTACTCTTGTCACCAGTCATGTGATGTGAGCAACCACTATCAACTACCCAAAAAATATTTTCCTATTTAGCATGTAGGGCAGAGATAACTATACCTTCATTTTTCTCCTTCTCCTTCTCCTTCTCCTTCTCTTTCTCTTTCTCTTTCTCTTTCTCCTTCTCCAAAGGAATTTATTTTTCTTGTCTTTTTTATTTAGTAGAAGTAGGTTCATCCTTAATCACCAAGAACAATTATTAGTTGTCATCTAGATCTTCATATTTTGAATCTTCATCTAAAATACTAGCATTCTCATTAACATAGTAAGCTCTATTAATATTATTTCCTTTCTTTTCTTTCTCATATCTTTGTTTATTCATTTTAGCTCTTTCCGAACACTTTGCAGCACAATGACTAATTTCTCCACAACTAAAACACTTAAAGGGAAATTTGAATTCATACTTACCAGAGCCTTTTCTCATTTTTCTTACAAAGTTAGCCTTGATTTCATCAAATTTTTCTTCATCCAGATCTTCAATTTTTGTAGCTTTAAAATTAGTCTCTGTTTAACCTCCACTTCTTAGATTCGGCTTCCTCATCTCATAAGATGTCAAAAATCCTAGCAGCAAATCCTTAGTACAAGTCTTATAATCTATAGTCTGCTCAATAACACTCACTTTTTCACTGTAAGCATCAAGAAGAGTTCTTAGAAATCTTCTTTACAATTTTGGTTTCATCTATAGTAGCGCCAAGGGATCACATTCCAACCACAACCTCATCCAATCTTTGTACATAGGCTTTAACATTCTCATCTTCAGACATGTGTCAAAGATCAAACTGTGTTTCTAGATTCTGTAATTTTTCCTCTTTTACCCTCTCATCACCATCGTGTGCTCTTTCTAAAGAATCCCAAACTTCCTTTGTTGTCTTCAAATTTTGAACCTTAATCAACTCGGAATGTACCAAACTATTCTTCAAGACAAACTTTGCCTTATTATTTGCTTCATGTGCTTTGATTTCTTCAGGTGTACTCAGACTATTAGCACGAGGAGTGTAGGGTTTCTTATAAGCTTTCTCTACATCATATTTGCAATAATCCAGATATTCTTCCATCAATACTTTCCAAATTCCATAATTAGTTCCATCAAACCTTGGATAATCATAGATCATTTTGCTAGCCATCCTAGAAATTCCTCAAGTGGTTAAGCTCTTCACCAAGGAACCAAGCTTTGATACCAATTGTTGGATAGGACAACTGAGAGGGAGGGTGAATCACTTATCACGGATTTTAAACTTAAATTCAAATACCTGAACTAACACATAAACTGATTAAGTGATTAACCATCAAATTCTGATGCACAAACGCAATAACACTAGATTTATGTGGAAAAACCAATGAGGGAAAAACCATGGTGAGGATTAAATCACACTATAGAGAATATCAAAATCGATTACAAAAAGGCTCACTGCCTGGAATAAGGACTCACTGTTCATACTCACTATCCACAAGGCTACAACCTGGATGGCTCACTGCCATAGAGATACAAAGAAGACAAAGAAGACTTGTTACAGAGAGACAACAATCCCAATGCAACAAAGGATTCCACCACAATCACTAATCCACTTGCATGAATGACAGAGTTTTCCTTCTACTCACTGCATCTAGAAACTCAACATTAAGCTTCACACTGATCAACCACATACATAACTCACACATTTTTAGAATAGCATCAAAGTCGCATCTACTCTTTCACTTATCTTCCTTCTTTTCTTATGTACACTTTTCATTGCTAGCGCATTCTGTATTTATACCATCTCCAACTTTGAAAATATACAAAGCTGGCCATCCAACTTCAAATTCAAATTAGGTCGGTGCCAAACATCCGAGGGTGGAATTAGAATGAGGGCAACCCAAACACACGCTTCACTGAGACCCATAATAGATCTAACACGCTTCATCAACTTCAAAGATAGTGCTTGACACATGGTCGGCCAAACCAATGTACAACACATAGATCAATTAAGCTTGATACTTCCAAATGCCGAAATCATCTTCAATAGAACCAGGGCAACACAACTCTAGAACCATAAAGACAAATCTGGACCAACAACAATTCTCTCGGACCTCAGCCAAAACACATAAAAACATATTTCACAAGTACCAGACCAACATCCTCAACAACTGACAAACTGTAACCTTCTTTTTATATAATTTTCTCAATATCCTCAACATATACAGTCAACAACAACTAGTAGATAACCAACTGATTGGTTGACATCAATGACAACACTTTCATTCCTCTTTCCATTCTTTCAACTGGATATCACTCCATTTGAAGCTTGGATAAGATGAAACCATCAATAGAGAACTTCAAGGTCTTTGGATCTCCAACTATGACATGAATACCTTAGTAGCATCTCAAGGATATGGATCCTCATTCCAAAACTTGCATCTTTATAGTTAATCTAGATGGTGTAAAAGGATGTCAAATTCTCTACCCAACCACACATGAGTTGTTTATTGGGAGGTGTTATGTTTGAAGAGGATCCTACCAACTCTACACTTGACATTTATCCTTTTATTGAGGAATCACTTGGTTTAGATGATTCTTTTGATAACTTTGATCATCCACAACAATTTCTTGAGGCAGAGTCTTCTTCTTCTCATAATGAGGATAGTGATGGGGAGCCATCTTCATCTACTTCATCACATGCTTTAGAGGATGATATTTTAGCACCTACCTCACCCACTTATCTCCATATTTACATTAGATAGACACGTAATAGTGTAGGCACTTGGATAGGGAATCCAACAAATGCTAGACATACATAGTTAGATTATCAAATTGGGCCACATGCTCACTTATCCTCTGCCTTAAATCCACATACATTTCAAGAGGAATCATACATACTTCAGTGGGATAGGGCTATGTAGGAGGATTATGATTCCTTACTTAGAAATCAAACTTGGGATTTGAATTCGATTCCTAAGGGAAGGAAGATGGTTCTATGTAAGTGGGTCTATCAGACCAAGTTTGTAGTAGATGGGTTAGTTGATAAGTATAAGGCATGGTTGATTTCTAATGGTTTTTTATAGGTTGTTGGTATTGACTGCATTGACACATTTGTACTTGTTGAGGGTGGTTTTAGCACATCGAACTTGCTAAGAAATAATAAAATTAATGCTCCTCCTAAAAAGTAGAATAATCTACTCCAATGTTCCTTTTGAGTTGGATCTTGACCATGATGGACATCTAAGTGGTCGATGTAAACATATTTCAACAAGGGGTCTAGATTTTTAATTTTTCTGGAAAATGTATTCAAGGCATGCAATCAAAATAACATATTTTATCTTATGGAAATGTATTGTATGTTAGTGCTTTGCTTCAACAAATATATATATATATATATTTCAAATGCTCTTTTCTTTTTTAGAATATCATGAAAAAAAAATCAAAATATTAAAGGGTTACAATAAATATTTAGAAAAAATATTTAATTTAAATGAACAATGATACGTTTTTCTTTTTCTATCAATTTTGATTGGTTAAATTAAATCCCAATGACTACTATTAAAATAATTACCATTCACACAATTTTTACTAATACCAATACAATCTTCAAGGTAACTTAATTAATCTCAAGATTTTAAAGTTTCATCAAATCAAACCGCCATCAAGCATGCATATATTTGAGACATAAATCAATTAAATACCACATTAATATGATATATTTCACTAATTTACTTAGCTTATATAGTCAAACAATCATACCATGATACCAGAGATCAAGATCCATATGCATGCAAATTAGGCATAACCCTTTGATTCATAATATAGCTCCAAAAGTTTAGTAGGAAATCCCACATTGAAAATGCATAAGTTCTATTGCAAAATACATAAGTTCTGATGATTACAATGATCCAAAACTAAAATTATATAGGCTTAGGTGTCCCATAGTTTGTGGATCTAAAATAAAAGCTAACAGAAAGCAAACTAAAGCACCCGAGTTAAATTTGGGACTTAACTAAAACTAAATTGAAAATTTTATTTGGAACTAAAGTATAAACTAGAAATAATACGCCAACCTAGATTATAAATTAGGCGTTGTCCTTTATTACAAACTTATTTAAATTAAAACAAAATTGGGATGCCCAACTGTCCAGTTAACTAGGGAAATTGTCAAAAAAATGTATTGATGAATTCATTCGTCACATCCATAGGAGGGCATTGATTATATTGCAATTTGATTCTTTGTTTAAAGGTCGAGGTCTCCATACTCTCTTACAAGCTTGTGAATCCAACTACCTCATCCTAGAATGTGCATAGCTTCATATTCTTATTGATCATTTTATATATAGCCTCTTGAGTGGCCTAAGGTCTTATAATAATCCTTTCAATTCGTCAACCATTTTGGCAAGAGAGGTGACTAAAGTTGGTGTCTCCCAGAATGTGCAACCAATATATTCTACAAAGTGCTCTATTTTCACCATAGTCTATTCGAATAGGCTCATTTTCTTGTTTAGCTTTCTTTTGAGTTTCCTTAGGGTTTTCACCCTCAATTGTGCAACTTTTAACCATTCAACTAGTTTGTCATGGTCATTCTCCTCTACAACAATTTATTTCAATAAATCCTCAAAAGAAGTGGCTTTTATTCTTTACAAAATTGGGATGTAATCTTCCCAAACATCAATTCATCATCAGTGCTTAGCTCTATCTATTGTGCTAAGCTATCTTCATCACTAATACAGTGATAATATTTTATTACTTTCCTCAATACTCTACCTTTTGAGGCAAAAAAATCACTTTTCCATTACTTAGTAGTAGATATCCACCCCTCAAGATCAAGGTGTCTGACCTCAACTTTGAGAGCGGCTTGCAAAATTGGTTTAGGAGCTACAACATCAATAGATCCAATCAAGTTGTTTACACATATTGTCAATTGTGCTATCTAAATCTTGAGCTCCTTTTTGGTGTTCACATATTTTTGCGTTCTCTTCAAAATGGTAGAAACAAACATCTACAATGATTGTTTTTCAAATTCTCTTATCTAAATACCTAGGTCACCTTATTTGGTAATCCCCTAGTTGCATATCAGATTCATACTTATCTACCAAAGGGATGACTATTTGAGCAGTTATGTTTCCTTTCTCATCCATGGTAATAGTAGATATCATTCTTGCTCTCTTCTTCCTCTTGGTCGGGGATTGGAATACCTTTGACAAGATACTTAAACCTTTCTATGCCTCTTCCTAGATATATGTCCTTTGTCTCTTTTGTATTGTATGGTTCAATCATACTGGAAAATTTGAAGAGACTTCCCTTTGAAGAGAATTTAGAACTTTCATATTATGTGAGGCTTTAGAGTTATATTGTTCTACCTCAAATTGCTCTATTTATTCTCTTACTTCTTCTTCAACTATTTTCTCATTGTGAGCTTCATAATTTGGTTCAGTTTCTCCCTCCTCACATTCCTCAATTACCATTTTCTCTATAGGAACTTCTTTCTAGAATTCCTCCTCGACAACCACTTCGTCTACCACCACCTTATTCTAATTGTCCTCTTCTTGTGCTTGTGGTTCATCTTATTGGGTAGGAGGAAGAGGAGGGTCATGTGGACGAGAAGGTGGAGGTGGGGGAATTGGTGAAGTGGTTACCTGAGGAGAAGAATGTGGTGGTGAAGGTGAAGGAGATGGAGGAAGAGATGAGGGAGGTTCATGTGGAGAAGTAGGGGAATGAGGGGAAGAAGGCAAAGGAGACTCATGTGGAGGAGTGGAGGAAGGAGTGGGAGAAACCTCCTTTTGAGTAGATGTAACTTGAGTTGAGGTTCTTGTTCTTTTCCTCCTTACTAGAGGAACTTCTTCTTCTTCATCCTCCTCACTTGATCCAATATCAATACTTTATTTTTCTTTTCTCTTCTTTGATACAAATTTTGAAGATGACGCCTTTTTCTTTCCAACTATTGCAGTAGATGACCCTTCACCTATATTTTTCTTCTTTGTGGAATGTTGTGGCTTTGGTAACTCCATAATTGGGAATGGAGATTTTAACCACCTTTGGGAACAAGCCTTGACACTTCTAGCTCTATTTTCTATATTGTCATCTTCTTAGATAAAATAATATACATTGTAGATTGGTCGGTTGTAAACACCCTGCCCATTGTAAATGGGGTATAGAACTTTCCCATTTTCTTTCACTCCCTTGGATACTTGGGAAATATTTCAATATTTTATCATATCTACTATCAACTAATAGTAATATTTCATTTTGACCTCATACTTCTCTTCACAATTGACCCAATGATCCTCTAGGGTAGGTTCATGTATGAAGAATGAACCTATAACCTTGTTGATTTTTGTGATAAAATCAAATCTTCCTCTAGGATTATTATACATTTCCATAAAATACTTCCAATTCAATCTTTTTGTTCTTCGAATTTTTCATGTTGGCACAAGAATATACCCATTTATTTGTAGGGAAATAATATCTTGACTTGTACTTGCTAGCAATCAATTCATGGATTTTAGTGACTTGTCTGCATAACTCCAATAAGATTATTTTATCATATAAGGATATCTTAGGAGTTTGGTAGGGGATTTATGAAAGCTAGCCACTCTGATATATGTAAAAGTTTTGAATTGGATGTACCAATTTCCCCAATTATTCAACTCTTCCATGGCTTCTACAAAGATCCTCCTTGAGAAATCACCTTCCAATCCTCTTATTATGGCATAAACAAAATTTTCATAAACCACATAATAATTTCTATAGTTGTCCTCCAACCTTAATTGGGGATAATGTTAATGAATCTTAACTTCTCCAAGCTAGAAATATCCTACCCTGGTTAACCCTGGGAAAGTGGCTTGGGAAGCCAATAGGTATACCAAGTAGAAAGTCATGTAAAAATTGCTACTTAGAAAAAACTTCTTGAGTTGATTATGCAAATTTTCACCTAAGCCCAATCAATATTCTTACTATCAATGATATATAGCATGAATATCACCATCCATGGGTAGACATCCCTAGCACTAGGATAGCCATAAATTCTACTCAACAATGTGATTTGGTCCTTTGTGTACTCCAAAAAGTTACTCTTGTGCTACACTCTAACCATCTTGGTGGCTATCTTCCTTGGATTGACCAACATTTAATTATTAATCAAGTTCAGATTGCTTGTTTCATGCTTCTCAAAGTAATCCACTGCCTTCATATCCATGGAATCAAATTGAGGAGAAGCAAGGATTCTAAAAACTCTTTCAATCATGTTTGAACGGATGTCCAACACTACCTCTCCAAATTCTACTAGAATCTTCCTATTATTTTTATCATAGTATTGAGCACAGGTCAAGACAAGCTTAAGTGACTGCACTGACATAAGAAATGAAGCTACCTCCACTAGCCCTGAATTAGCCAAAGGAGTGGCTCTATAGGTTCTTGTTTCTTCATTATGGATTCTCTCATGGAACTTATCTAGGTCAATGCACCTAATTAATGTCAACATATGGGGAGAGCATCTTAGCCAGGGGTGGTAACCTTTATATTGATATTGTTAGGTGCACATGAAAACTATGAGGGGTGTGAATCAGTTGTATACTTTAAAACTTTCAATCCCTCAATATCTTATTTAAAAAAATGTAAACATGTAAAGAAGTAATACAAACACATAAGAAAATCAAATATATGTGGAAAACCCAAGAAGGGAAAAACCACGGTGAGGACTAGCTCACTAATATATGAATTACAACACCGAATACAATAAGGCTCATTGCCAAGGGCTCATTTCCCCAAAAATGAAGAAAGGCTCACTCCCAGTGGCTCACTATCAATTTGAACTACTAACAATGCATCTCTTTTATGCCAAAGGTATAGTTCCACTGAAGCACAAATAACTCATCAAACATACTGAAATGTAGACACCTTCTACTCACTACATCTAGAAGTCATAGGCATTAAAGATCACATTCAAATTTTCACACTTGATCACATTCACATCTTTTGCATCACACACTTCTCACTCACTACATCTTCAACAACTCACCTTACATATATACCCTTTGCAACCTAAAACAATCTCAATTAGGTTGGCCTTAAGGAAACATATGCACCTCAACTGTACAACATCAAATAGGTTGGTGCCAAAAACTTCCACCATGGAAAGAAGTGAAATCAGACCATGCCACTAATTAGCTAGGACCCGAATCTACACCGACATGCTTCTCAACACTTCATCCAACAACAATCATCTTTCGTAGTTAGCGCTAGCACACCAAGTCAGCCAAACCTGCACTAACACTAGCAAGTGACACTAAACACACCTCTCTGATTCTAAAAACATCTTACAGACCACACAACAATAGTCCACAACATCTGATAATATTTCACATCATCATAATATTCACCACAACCGCTACAACCACGTGAAACTCAAGAACACCTTCATTTTGTGCAACTAGATATACTAGCGCAGATATTCAACACACCAAGAAACTTATAAAACAACTTAGCACTTGAAAATTCAAGGGAAGGTAGATGCAAAATTATAATAATGATCCCATATCCAAAAAACTAAATCTTTCACTACAAAAAAATGCAAAGCATTCTCATTTCTCCTAAACACCTTGTTCCACCAAACAAACATACTGTCAAACACATCTTTCACTGCAATACAATCCAAAACCTGAGACTCTAGATATGACACCTCTGAAAACCTCTAATCATCATGTCCAAACTACATGAGCACATCTTCAACCATGAAGAAATGTGGAGTAAAACACCAAACACCACTTTGTCACATTGAAGTCTCTTTTTTTCATTTTTTCTCAAAAGCACTTGGAAACTAGGTGAACTAACCTCATCAACAACATTATTAACATCTTTGCAACACATCTATAGCATCTGAAAAACCTCTCACAACACATGCAACAATCTCTCAAACACAACTTTTGCAACTATACTGATGTAGGAAATCAATGACAACACCAACATTATGTTGACATCAACACCAACAATTCCAATGCTAGGGGTTGACATCATCAACACTAGTAGCATTCCAACACTCTCTTCATACAAGAGATTGACATCAATGATAACACCCAAGAAAACTCACAAACAACTTGAAAGATTCCATCACCTCCAAACTTCCAACAAGTATTTCATCTTTGCTCCCTCTTTTGGCATACTTCTTACATATGTAAGAACCATATATTAGAATCCTTTTATAGGAGGAGCTAAAGAGAAGAAAAACATACCTTAACAAGCTCCGAAGATAGGATAAATCAATTGCAAAACCATGAATAAATCCATTAAGATCATACTTAAGATGATATATTGGGAGTAGGCCTTGGGTGTAAGTCTTATCGCTTGCCAAAGGACTATGCAATCCAAATAAAAGAATTTTGAACATCCTTTTAACAATAAAAAGTTAATTCCTCCAATTTTTTGGGTGTTGGGAGTTGAGTTTAATATAGCTTGCTCCTTGTTCTTAAGGATTTTAATTGCTTAAGGGTTATACCCAATCTGCAATGACATCTGATAATAATTACTAATATTCAATGATTATTCAATATTTCAAAGGTCGAGGGTCAAGGTTATAGCTTACTCCTTGTTCTTAAGGATTTTAATTTCTAAAGGGATATACCCAATCAAAAACATTCGATACTAGTAATCTTCAATGAGTATTCAATTTTTTAGATGTTGGGGGGTCGGGCTTACATCTTACTCGTTAACATTTCTTAAGCTTAATCACTAAAGGAAATCTTTGATGACCGAAACCCACAATTGTCTTTATAAAATGCATTCTCATTGGGGGTCAAGGTTCAGGCCTATCATTTACCTCTTATTCATAAGAAATTTAAACGTTAAGGGATACATCCGATTGACGACATCCAATGATACTTAAGAATCTTCAAAAATTAGGGGTTGGGCATAAAACTTAACCTCTAATTTCTTGTTTATCATTTGTCATGGTGGATTCTCAACACCTGATACTTGAAACTCATACTATTTCACTTTAATGCTTTGTTTATTTCTGGATTCAGGAGTCATACATGACACTTAAGTTTGATTTTGAAATGCATACATGACTGAGATGAAACCTCTAAATTTTGATATCTGATACAATTGATTATTTCTTCGTTTGAGACTTCTATAAGGCATTGGGCATCTAGGTTTTGGGTTGAGACCTAACTCTTATTTTGTAAGAGAACTTGACGTAATAGATATTCTCGAAGTTCGAAACCTGAATCTCTGAGAACTTTAATTTTGCTAAGGATTTTAGAACTCGAACTTCAATGTTCAGGTATGCCGCTTCAAAATTATTTCATATTATTGGATAAGGGATACACATCACACTTGAAACCTGATGTCCATGTGAACATTATTTCATGAACTGCTAGCTTTTGCGGTTATCTTTCCTTCATGGCTTCGCCTTACCATTTATCGCTCTTAACTTTTCGGTGGTTGCCACGTGGCCACCAAACGAAGATTCCTGCTTTTCTGTATCGCTTTGCTTTTGCCGAGTTCTGAGTGCATGACGTGTGGCTTTCTCTGGCCATTTTTTGAGCTGGCCCCGCTTTGCAGTTATCTTCGCTTGACGTCGCCCACATGGCTTCCTCTCAGAGTTTTTCACTGGGATGCCCCTCATTCTTTTGCCAGGCTCCGTTTGCTCGACGCGTGGCATATTTTTGTGTGTCAATTTTTTGGGAGTTGTTGCCTACTCCAATTTTTTGCACTTGCCGCCGCGTTTTCTTCTTCGCTGTCACGTGTTCATTTCTGTTGCTGCATGGACTTCTATTCTCTATGATGGCTTTGCTAGTGCACTGTCGAATGATCTTTCAAATCAGTGGCGGATCGAGAAGATCTGAGGTGTCGATGTTTGATGAAGGCATCCTTATCCTTGGTTTTCAAGCAGTGGGCAGGCCTATATAAACGACCCTGCTTCTCTTTTATTAGGTTGTTGATTAGATAGATAGAAAAGCTTCCCGATCACTGAGAATAGCCTCTATAATATTTTTATTGAACTTGGAATTCACAGACTGTGCTAATCAATTCAGCCTTTCTGCTTTTCATGCATTTGATAAGACTGTTAGACTGTGCTGTTATTTTCCTATAATATATGAATGCATGTTCTTCAACTTTTGTAATATTTTATAGCTTAATAGATGTAGATCATGTTTTCGACTCCTCTGTGTTGGCCGAAGTTATACTAGATTATGCTATGTGGATAGAAGTTGTTCTTATGTTTTAAAGTGCTTTTGAGAAAATTTATCTAAATAAACAACATTCGGTGGTTCAAGCCTTTGCATCCAGCGCTATGCTCAGGTAATATCATTTATGATTTGGCACATCGCCTTTAGCTTAGATTTATATTCTCAGTTATCTTCTTAACCTTTTACCTCCCCCCCACTAAAATGAAGAGCCGGTTTCCCTAAAACCTCGAAGGTCACTTAGCTAGCGCATAATGTCCCCCAATAGCTAAGTTTCCCATGAGACTACTGCTACCTACAAAATCTTGCGTCAACAGTCCAAAAGGCTTAAATTCATAAAAAAATTAAGGCATGAACGTTGGTGAGGAAGCTAGCAAACCAATATTTTTGAAAGAAAGGAAAGGGCAAGGCTCGACGCTTGATACGATGATGTCACATGTAACGCCCCACCAAGGAACCCAAAGAACAACCCACAAAGTAACAAAATAACCAAATTTTTTTTTTTAAAGACATTCAATTACAGTACGAGTACAAAGTAAACATCTACACATACATTCTCAGGGTTCCATGACAACACTACTTAAACATACACAAGTAAGAACATGATATCATAAACCAAAGTCATAAAATATAAGGATATATCATAATAGTAATGAATAATCCAATTTACATAATCATAATGTAGCCAAGTTACATATTCAAGTTACATCAAGTGAGATTGTGACAAATCTCGTTACATCATAGTAACATCATAATAAGATCTCACATACACATCAAGAATATTTACAATAAAGATGAAGATCATAACACATCTATCAATCTTGTTTATGAGCACGCTCAACGTCCAACTTTACGAACAGTATAAAATTAGGAACCTGTCATAAGAATAATATCATCACATACTGCATCACCTGCAAGGGAATCCAATGGAGGATAGATCACATTCCTTCCAACCATGTGGTACTTGTAAGTCCATCCCTCGTGCTAGGAGATAATATTGGGTCCACAAAGATAAACAAACATGAAGACAAAACATAACATCACATGGCTTGACGTACACATAACGACATAACGATATCAAAACCACAATTTCACAAACAAAGCTCCTAGAAGAAACAACATAACAAAAGGTAACTCTACACAAGAGACCACATAACATGCATCAAGAAAAGAGTGTCATCACACAGTTTACTATAGGCTACCCTGGTGAATCTTCTTAGACTATCGATCCTCATCCAACAACTTCTAACCAGCCGTGCGTAAAATCAAGAACCTCTAGGTTGTACAAACCTTGCAAAGCGGAGGTAGCACCAGGATCTACAACAGGACGATTAGGAATAACGTCCATCTTTCTCAATATTTCCAAATAGCCCATAAGGGCGAGTTGCAGTACACCGAACTTGAACATTGATTGAGAGTAATGCTTAAAGCAAAATGAATTAGGTTTAGAGGTTTTAAACCTCATCCATGAATGATGAGCAATGTGAGCAAGCCCATCAAAGTCAGGTACATATTGGACGATGTCGTGTCTAGGCACAGTGTAGAAAATGATGTTCTGAGTCATGTCATTTATAGGCATAAAAGTAGTAGCTTTAGAGCCTGCCCGAGAAGATTGACCAGGGTGAGATCCCTGGAATTTTGAGCGGCCACCATAAGAGTATTACATGCCAACAACAAGGAGGGAATTCTTAATATAAGGATGATTAAAATGTTCGAGACGCTGGATCTAATGCAACAATATGCCAACATAAAAGTTAAGGCAATTCTCTTTTAAATTCCTGGATTTAAAGCACATCAAATATGAGGTGCAAATGACTAAATCCTAGGGGCGATCTGAAGCAACAAAAGAGTCTAAAACTAATAAGTTCAACAAATACCACACACAAAAGAATGAAGATAAAGCCAATTTTATTATAGCTAGATTTCAATAGCTTTCTTATCTTTAAAATTTTCTTCAATTATACGACTCTAATCAACAACAATTGCTTTTTTGATGTTTGTACATAATATTCAACTACAAAATTCTACCATAAGGAAGATCAAATATCATAAACGACATTCAGAAGCCTTTATTCAAGAAAACGCAAAACAACATAAAAGAACCCAGATTATATTCTCGAATTCTGACGTAGATTGAAGCAAGAATTAGCAAATCCGAAAACTCTATATTTCCAGGATCGCACAAATCCTTCGAATTCATTGTCTCCCAAAACTTGTTACCCAAAAACACGGAGAAGAAGCTTTTCCCCAAAAACTGCCATGAAAACTTTTCTTTCCCAAAACCAAAATCAATTGTTGTGAACAATTTTCATAACCAAAGCTTTTAATTCCTTTTTAATTAAATCACAATCAATAAACTTAACTAACTGTCAACATGCAAACAAGATTGATCATCTATAGTTCTACTTAATCAATTGCACAAGATAACACTTTCTGACTCCGAGTTAAGATTCCAAATATTTATTCATAATCTGTTGAAAACAAACCCTTCAAAATATCTATTTTTTATAAATTTAAGTTTGCACATTAAAATCAACAAATATCTATTATTCAAAATTAACAATCACATTTAATTGAATATCCTATTTAATTAATTTAATTAATCAAACCTTAAACACAATTATTTTAATTTAACATTTCAACAACATTACACTAAATGAAATAACTTATTAATAAACTATTCAACTGATTAATCAGTTAATTTCTAATCATGACAAAAACAAGAACGACACAACATAACCAAATGACAAAACAACAATGGGTGACAACACAGATAATCGTCCTATAAGGGAATGATGGCCAAATAAGGACTTGGCATTATCTTCAAAACAACATGTTTCCATTGGGTCATGGCACACTCAAACTTGACAGAGCAAGTGGAGTCAATGCCTAGTACCTGCAACTGCATAAAACAACACTGTCAAACATATCTACATACATCGACAATCACATCGTGAAAGAGAGTTGTAGCATAGCAAGGTACTCACAAGTGAGTAATGCTACACTATCTCCTTCACTAAGACTAAACATAACATTTCTCCATCATAAAAAATATTAGATACATCATCATAAACACACTAATGCTCTGAAACAACATAAAACCATAAAACACATAATGTTCATCATAAGGTCGCCACACAAACATAATCAAATGATCAACAATGTATCTAACGTATAATCAACATGATATAAAACTAACATAGTATCAGTGTCATAATTGAAATAAAGTAGCATAATATCCATAAACAACTAAAACAACTAGCAATTGAACATAAACAAACTAAAACACAGTGCTGCAACTGGAGGGACACTACATCCTCCCCCCTAGGATAAGGCTTACTCTTGGAAGCCCACAAACAAGCGTGGGTCACCTGGGCCCTTATTACCAGGAGGATCATCTTTACCCTAACCAATTTCCTCATCTTTTGAGGGAGAACTAGGTCCTCATTAGAATTTACTTCAGTTTTCATAGAAGAGGAGGGTTGAGCTTGCAAGATCTCCTTTTCCTCCTTAGATAATAAGGGTGTGTTTCACCCACACCCAAGAGGCCAATCCCTGATTGTGGAAGGATTCTTACTCATGGAAGCTTGCTTCAAATCCTCACTTTCCTTGCCCTTCTCCAACTTAAGACAAGTGAGGACCTGACCTAAAGTCTCATCAGAAGGATCCCTCACCTGATTAACCTGAGGATTCTGCTACTCTACATGCTCACTCTCATGAGAACTCTAAGGAGGAGTATCCTGGTGATTAGCCATATGACCACCACCTCAGCCTCGACCACGACCCCCACCATGATTTCTAGGCATGGTCCTACACAAAACCAAAGACAAGTCTCAGTTACAAGACACAAAAGATAGTTGGAAAACACAACTATAGAGTCTAACATCTAGGACAACCTAATGGGATCACACAAATCTAGAGTACCCAATGTTAGAAACCTGTGCTCTGATATCATAGAAATCCTCGATTGACATGCTAGGGAAAAATTTGATTTGATGAAACAAAAAATGAGGAAAAACAAAAAACAAAAAAAATGAAAAGAGAACAAAACCAACTGAAAAAAAACATATGAAAAATAAATGAAAGGGGAAAAACACAACACAACAATATTGAATCAAACCAGAAAACACAACAAGCAACACAAACATCCAAGAATAAAGCATGATTTGAAATGAAGGTTTTGAAATCATGAATTACCTAGAAATCCATGTGGCGAGAAGGGAAAAAATGAGCGAAGACAAACACACAACAAAGGAGAAGACGTGCACCAGGGTGATGAACCAGTGAACACACTCAAGAGTTGAGGTCGAAAAGGGAGAACACAAATATTATGAGGGCTCGTTGAAAATTTACTGAGCTTAATCTTGTTCACCAAATGCATAAGTAAATAACAATAACTTTTCAATTTACCTTTTAAACCTATTCAAAAACTAACCTCAAACCTCCATTAAATAATCTATCAAGTGAATTGAATGCTCCATCAAGTGTGACAGCCAAGGTGACAAGACATCATCACCATCATCCCTTCAAGATCAGGAGAGCGTTAAGAAAGCATCCCAATACCAAAAATCCCAATAGGGTGAAAGAAAAACAACAACAACAACAACAACAAATAGGATTCAAGGGTCG
The DNA here is from genome assembly GCA_007115665.2 of Sequoiadendron giganteum. Classification (NCBI taxonomy): domain Eukaryota; kingdom Viridiplantae; phylum Streptophyta; class Pinopsida; order Cupressales; family Cupressaceae; genus Sequoiadendron; species Sequoiadendron giganteum. Next base: position 656,655,541 of record CM021104.1, read on the forward strand.
GGCCCGATGAAGATGTCATACCAACATCAAATACCCTGAAACCCTGAAAAGAAACAAAAAACTCAAGGGAAAGAAGAAAGAGAGAAGAGGAAGGAAAAGAGGGAAGGGGGAGAGAGGAAAATAGTAAAAAAAGAAGAAAAGGAAAAAGGAAAAATAAATAAGGGGAAGAAACAAAAAGCACAAAAGAGAGAGTCTTCACTTTTTCAAAGAGAAAAGTGGGGCGTGGGTGTAAGGAAAAACAATACACATGCCCAAGATGACTTCTATTCAACTCACACTAGCTATTGCTACTACATATGGCTAGGATGTGCATCAAATTAATGTGAACACTAATTTTATTCACATAAACCTTGAGGAGATCTATATGGAGCAACTACCAAGGTTTGTTAAGGATTCATCCTTGGTATGTAGACTTAGAAAATCTATTTATGGCCTTAAACAAAACCCTAGGGTTTGGTACACCAAGATGGATTCCTTCCTTCTAGATTTTGGTTTTACTTGGTGCTATTTATATCATAATGTGTAATTCTTGCAACAAGATGATTTATTGTTGATACTAGTACTTGATGTTGATGATCTACTAATCATTGGAGTTCTTCGTCTACTATTGCAATAGTGAAGTTAGCTCTCCAAAATAGGTTTGACATGTGTGACTTGAGTTTACTACATTACTTCCTTGTCATTGAGATTTCACAGTCCAATATAGGGATCACTCTTGCTTAGCTTAAGTACACCATTGATCTTCTTGATCGATTTCACATAGTTGAATGCAAGCCATCTCTAACTCCCTTTCTATTTAGAGACTAGCTTGAGTCTAAAAGTACTACACCATTGGTTGATGATACCTTGTATCACCGACCTGTTTGAAATCTCATTTATTTGACTCATATCGGGCCTTACATTTCACATATTGTTAACATGTTTTGAAATTTATGCAAGATCCTCATGAGTTGCATTGGAAAGAATATAAGAGGATCCTTCACTATATTCAAAGTAGTATAATATTTTTTTATTCATTATAGAGTTGGGATAGAGGTTGATTTGGTTGGCTATATGGATTTAGATCAAGGATTGGTGGTTCTCAAACTCACAAGTCCACTTTTGATTATAATTTATCCTTTGGATCTAGTCCTATCATTTGGTCTAGCTAAAAGCAACATGCTTTTGATTTATCTCCAAAGAGGTTGAGTATTGAGGAGTTGTTTTAATGCAACTACTGAGGCTATTTGGATTTAGGGTATTCTCACTAGGTTCGATATCTCCTTCAAACAACCCATAGTCATTTATTATGAAAATTAGAGTACTATCCAGATATGCAAGAATCTAGTCTAACACCAATAGACAAAACACATTGAAATTAATATGCATTTGTGAGAGCTCATCCATGGTCAGATTATTGACTTAGTCTTTTTCCAATCTTCAAAACAAGTTGCTAACATCTTCACCAAACCTTTTGAATTGAGATAAAATTTATTCATCTACAAGCTCTTCTTGGAGTGTGCTCCACTTCATCGACAACATCCATAGGGAGGCCTCCTATGCCTCTTCATTTACCCTTATTTGTGGTGGAGGTTTCCCATAGGGTTTTCTCCTCTTCTTTATGAGGTGCATTGTACTTGGGTACCTTATCAAGCCTTGTTTTCAAGATCCAATCTTTTGTCCCCCACCTAAGATGTGATTAAGGGGGGGTGTTGGTGTAAAATTATTATTTTACCTTCATTTATAGGTTTTATTTTAGCTTGTGTAGTTTATCCTTGCTTAGGTGATGACTTGGTTAGAAAGGTAGTTATCTCTCAAAGGTTGTCGAGAAATTTGAACAAAACTTTCCCTCCAAAATTGGGAATTTGATTTTCTCATTTCTCCTATATATTCTCCTCAATTCTTAATGCAACTATATCTTTTGTCCTACAATTTCATGTGATAGGAATTTTGTCTAGATTTCTTGGCTCCATTTTCAAATTATACATACAAGAATCTGGAGCTTATTTTGATTTTAAAAAACCTTTAAAAGGTACTAGTTAGGCATGGATGATATAATATCTTGTTTGAAGCTTCTACTTGTAGGTAATTGAATTGAAGGACCTTTTTTATTATCTGATCAATTTAGAGTTCTTCCATTTGATAAAGGTCAATTTTTTTTTATCATGAAATTTGAAGCCTAAATGATGTGTTAAGTGATATTGTTATTGGATATTGAATTGTTTAAGAATAATATCCTCAAATATTTGTACTCATATTTAGGTTGAGTTTGGGAAACTCTTGATTGGGTCAAGGGTATTAAAAAATTGAATAAGAAATTATTTGAGTATGTCATGGCCTTGCCAAGTATTTAGCAGTAAAAACATTTAAGCTTAGAACTCATGGGAAACATAGACTTTGTATTGTAATACATATAATTTTTGAGTATTTAGTAATAAAAGGGAGGTGTTTGTTTAAGTATATCTTTATCCAAGTGGTTGGAATGAAATTTAAGATATATCCTAAGAATCAATTGCTGCATTATGATGATTGGATTCTTTTATGGCATATCCTTGGTCTTTGTAGTTATGTTTTGTTTTGGGATGATACATCATCATCTTGAAGTATCTTCTTTGTTTTAAAAAACCCTACTATTGGGAGTAAGTGCGTAATTTGTTATTTCTTATAATCTTTGGTCTTTGTAGTTGTGTTTTGTTTTGGGATGCCACATCATTATCTTAATGTATCTTTTTTGTTTCAAAAAACCCTACTATTGGGAGTCAATGCCTAAGTTGTTATTTAGATTATACTTGTTATAAACATTAACTTATGATATAAAAGGGAAGGATTGATTTGTCTTAGGTTTGAACTATAAATATGTGTATTTGTATATAAGATAAATACACATATATGATAGTTTTGTTGTTGCTAGTATTGCAGACACATCATAGTGGTGAGAAAAATATTATATTTGAACCAAGATTGATATTGCTTGACCAAATAAACTTTATAGATATTAGGTGTATCTCTAGTCCATGATTTTAATGGTGTTGAACTCTATGTTTGGTCCACCCATTTGAACATTCTAAAGCATCTACATCCAAAAAATTTGAAATTTGTAGCTACTTGTAGGTAGATTGGACTCTTGATTATTGGATTTACTTTTCTATGATAACAACCTTTATAAAGAGTCTATACTAAACTTATAAGAGTCACGCTATTTTAAATGATCAAAACCACATTTTCATTTATATTTTAAATGCCTTGTTTATTTGTGCTCAATTGCTCAAGCAACTAGATGAAACAATGGGGCTTATGGGGTCCTCATCCAATCCATCTAAATTCCTTGAATGACTGTGTAGAGATAGGGTGATTATTTGGTTTCAATTTCTCTCTCTTATGATATTATCTACACGAATTACTTATTAAATGCTTATCTTTTTATTATCCTTAGAATGATTCTCATATATATTTTTATTGTGAGTAAATGCTTTTGATTAGAGCTATGAATTAGAGAAATGGATTTTGAAAGGGCCCCACCCTTGTACAAAGAATAGAAGAGAAAAATACCAATACATCATGGAACAAGCAATGCGAAGCACTCAATCAATATGGGAATAACAAACTTGGCAAATAACCCAAATACAAATAGTAGATCCAACTCCTCAAGGTGATTTAAATTCAAATATTTTTACGGAACTCTAAGTCCAACTAATAGCCTTATCCTTTGTTTCTTGATCTTGAACAAAATTCCTAATTTGAAGATCCAAGAAAAATGTAGAAGAGAGTAAGAGGTCCCAAGAGAGCCTCTCAATTTCAATCATCATCCTATTTTCCTTAGTAGTCTAACTTGGTGGGTGAACATTGAGACTCGAGAAAAGAGTTGCAAGAAGAAACCACACCTAGAGTCGCCCAACCAAACAATTTCTTTTTATGTTCATTACATGTTTATGACACTTTACATGTTTCTATTTAATTATCATGTTCATGTCTTATGATATCATATTTTGTCTTATATATTTATCTTATACATGTATACTTATATATTTATGATCCTTATCATACTTATCTCTTACAATTTTATATATATTTATCATACTTTCCATATTTCTACTTATATATTTATAATACTTTTCATCCTTATATCTTATATTTATATTATGATCCTTAGCATATTCATATCTTTTACATCTTATTTTGTTCTTAACCAATCCTTGTCCTAACATTTATGACTATCATCTTATCATTTATCTTCATTAAAGGCAACATTAAAAGCGTCTTGGAAGAAATTTCATCTCTTTTTTGAGAGAACCAACTGCGAATTGGACTGAAGTACCCTCATACTTAGATATAAGCATAAAGCCTCTGCGAATAATATTAATTACTTGCAGTTGCAAGAAAAAGTTATTAATAAGAAAGAGTTAAAAAAAAGTGGGGTATGCGGTAAACTATCAAATAAAAATATTTAATGCCGGCTCATATAGTTGAAAAACTTGTTGAATCATACGAAGTTCATTAATGAAATTGTTGAGCTATCCGAATGAGGTCGCAGGATCGAATCTCAAGTTAGTTTTTTGAACAGCCGGCACTGAAGCCGTCCAGAGTTGCTTGACCGGGTCGGTCCAATTTACTCGTCTAAATTGAGCCCCCATATATATAATTGCCAAGCTCTCTTTCATGTTCATCATCTTACACTTTCAAAATTTGAATTTCACCAATAAGAGCTAACAGCAATGGCTTCCATGGTTAAGGCCGGCTACTGGCCTGCTTACAGGTACCCTCAATTACCTCCCTCAAGCGTGGATTCTTCTCTATACACCCATCTCTTCTATGCCTTCGCAGATCTTGACGCCCACACCTCCAACCTCATCTTGATCGAGGATTGGCAAAACAAGCAAAGAAGCATCTCAGAATTCACGTCTGCAGTGCAGAAAAGAAATCCGTCAGTGAAAACTCTGATTTCCATTGGGGGAGCAAGTTCGCCCAAGGAGCACTTTGCAAAAATGGCAGGCAGTGCATCTTCAAGGAGCGCCTTCATCCAATCAAGCATAGCTCTGGCCAGACAATACTCATTTCATGGCTTGGATCTCGACTGGGAACATCCTCATTCATCCACTGACATGCTCAATTTTGGGCTTCTCCTTCACGAGTGGAAGGCTGCCATTGAAAATGAGGCCCGCCAGACTGGAAAAGCCCCTTTGCTTCTCACAGCTGCCGTCTATTACTCCTCCAAGTTTCTGTGGGAAGATAAGAGGAAATACCCAATCCAGTCCATTAAGGAAAATCTGGACTGGGTGAACGTAATGACATATGATTTTCATGGCAGTTGGGAACCCAATAAGACTGGTGTTCACGCTGCCCTGTTTGATCCTCAATCCCCTGAGCTCAATGCCAGCTATGGAGTGCAGTCCTGGCTCGACGCAGGCTTGCCCAGGGAAAAAGTGGTGATGGGAATGCCCATTTACGGGCGTTATTGGAAACTTGCCAAGCAATCAGAGGTTAAGATCGGAGCCCCTGCTAAGAACACAACTATTCCAGGGAGCGAAGACAATGCCGTCACGTATGCTGATATTGTTAACGACTTCATAGAGAGGAGGGGGGCTACAGAGGTCTTCGATCGCACTACTGTCTCTGCTTACTGTTATAATGGATTGGATTGGATTGGTTATGACAACGAGGAATCCGTCAAAACCAAGGTGGAATTCGCCAGAAACAAAAGATTGCGCGGCTATTTCTTCTGGGAAATCGGCCAGGACTGCAATTGGGCTCTCTCCAAAAAAGGTATGTGGTTACGTAGGAAAAATAAAATTTTATCTTTTTGAAATATTGATTATTTTGTGTGGAATTACTATTGACTGGTTATGTTGGATCGTCTAATCAGTTAATATTTATGGTTTACCAAAATGTTATCTTTATTATCCATTGTCAATGAATGTGTGCAGCATCTCAGGCATGGAGCGATAACTGATGGAGCAGCATCCCTTTAGCTCATCCTGGGCTTAATGCAACCTAGTTCCTTGCAGAAAAAATAATGTTCTGAGACATTTAAAGAAAATCATATGTATTATTGATATCAGATTTTTACAATCTATAATACCGATTGTTGTTGTGTTTTTGAATTCGATTGTATGTAAAATTTTACATCAACATTTCAATTTATTTATATCGAACACTGATTCAACATGCCAGTTCTTTAACTACCGGAGAACTATCAGTTCTTTTAGTGGTTAATGACACTGCGTGTTTCCATTGTAATGGAAAAAAACAGGTTTCATGTAGATACTTCACTCTGTTTGGCATCGAGCCTTCTTTTAATGATGATCTGAGTACAAAATTTGTCTTTTAAGCCCAAGTTACACAATTCGCAATAAGACAATAAGATCCATCCAATATGCATCGTCGTGTTTCATCCACCAGTTTTCAAGCACAATATTTGGCTATATAGTGACATGTGGCATATTCTTGTATTGAGTTTGACTTTTCTTCTAATTCTTATTCATTCTTATTTATTTTATTTATACACATTTTCATATATTTGATTTTATTATATCTTTATCTACATTTATTTCCATGCATACATATAACTATTAGTTCAATTTTCATGAGATTCCACTTCCATTATCTTGGGTTTGTTCCATAATGAACAAGTTCCATCCAACATAGCATGAAATTGACTCAAAACTCATTTAAAAAAAAAAAAACCCAATTCCTACCATTTCCTAATAATTTTTAGGAGTTGACTTGGTACACATTTGTGCATCTATTTGGTATATCGTGGTATATAAAGACCCATTTAGACAGTTAAACACTTCTTGGAAGTTATGGAAATATTTTCATTACAAGCCATATTTATCATAGGAATACTAATTTGGAACTTTGAAAAATTAGCACATGTATCATAACTCACATCTAAGCCATTGCACAATTTTCTATCAACCAACTTTTGTTTAAAGGTTGTAAAGTCGATATTTTAAAGGGTTAAGATTTCTAGATTAAAATTGTGTGTAAATTTTTACATCAATGTTTAAGATCATACTCCATGATCCATCATCAAGATGTAATGTAGATAGAGACAAGAGTGGAAGATGGAGTAGAAAAAATGGATAGATAAATAGGTGAGGGCTAGGGGAAGGATAGATGATTCGAAACCCAAAAAATCAAGATATAAAAGAATAAAGGAAAGGAGAGGAAAAGAGAAGATATTGGAAGGAAACAATAAAAAAATATGACATTAGAAAGGATTGAATAAAATAGGTTATTTAAATTTGCAATATTTTAGAAGGTAAATTTTAATTGTTTCAAATGCTACAAATATAAATAACCTATTTTATTCAATCTTTTCTAATGCCATGTTTTTTATTGTTTCCTTCCAATATCTTCCCTTTTCCTTTATTTCTTTATATCTTTATTTTTTGGGTTTCAAGTCATCTATCCTTCCCCTGCCCCTCACTTATTTATCTATCCAAGTCTACTACTCCATCTTTCACTCTTCTCTCTATTTGCATTACATCCTGATAATGGATGATGGAGTATGATTTGAAATGTTGATGTGAAAATTTACACACTTTTAATCCAAAAATCTTAAAACTCTATTGTCATGGATTATGGGAACTTCATGCTTTTAATTTTAAAGGGTGTTGACAGAGAACATAACTCTCATAATCCAAAAGCTTCGTTTAGATAGTTTTCAATATTGCCAACCCTTACATATTAGCAAGCATTAGAGACAAAGACAAACTAGGTCTTGTAGGTACATGGTCTTCCAAATCAATCTTATTGATTATAGAATAGTACCACATATAAAGACATTTTCATGGAGTGTGGGATTGATCATGTACAGTGTGGATTTTACTTACAAAAAATCATGTGATCGTTATAATGCCAAGACAAATAGTAGATTGACAACATCTACTTTCTACACCCAGATGACTAAATATTAGGCAATATTAGATTATTCTGAACATTATTATTCCAAAAGCTAAATTCCTAATCCTCCACATTTAATATTCATTTGTTGTAATTATCAACTCCTAGTTGAATATTTATATTTAGGTTAATTATACTTTTATTATATATATTTATTTTTATTAGGGGATTAAATTTTAATATTTAAAGACATTGAATGTGTATTAACTCATAAGAAAACATAAAGAAAAATTTTATGCACTACAAGAGAATCATTATAGGAATATTTCATTTTGGAACAATCAAAGCAATCTAGATTTGTGTCAAATTCATCTAGGGTGTACTTGTATGCATGAGATTAATGCTCCTGATATTCTTCTGTGACTATGATAATTATTTTTGATAAATTATGTAAAATTGTTGTACATGTCTATGTGGCATGACACTTTGGAGGAATTTAATAGCTTCTTAGGGAATTGTTATATGTATCATTGCGAATACATCTAATATTAATGGTAAACTGAAGGAAATGTATTAATGAATACACATAGTTTATAGGGTTTATTAGATGAATGTATTTAGTATTTGAAGATCATTGTAAAATACAATTACTATTGTAAAAAATATTAAATGATTGGGTCACTTGTTGCAAGTCCAACTTATGTGCTAGATTTGTAGGGACCAATAAATTATTGCCTTAGAGAACATCATGCTATTTGGTCTTGGTGGCATACTTGGGAACCCACCTTAGAGATGTAAATTTAATTAGATTGGGTACTTTGATCATTAGTGCTTGGGGAACTAAATTATTATGATCTATTAATCTCATAAGCACATGTTCTTGATGTAGACACTTAAAATTGTCTCGAAATTGCGACAACATTTTTTGATTAATTCTTCATCCAACTCTAATTTCATCTAACCCTAATTTTCATCTGAACCCAATTATAGTCTTTTTCACATTTCAACGATTAAAAACTTTTAATTATTTAATTATATGCATTATTCTCTTTTCCATCGTTTCATCGATTAAATAATTATTATTTAATTATTTAATCTCTAATTCTATCTAGTTTATGAAATTAAATAAATATTGTTATTTATTTAATTATACTAACCTAAATTTTCCTCTATAATTAATTAAATTAATTATTCATGATGTCAAAAATAAATGATTTTTTATCTATTTTATTTTCAAAAACTTGTCACAATTTCCTCTTTACTTAACTCTTCCATTTTCTATTATGTTTTTCACTTAACTCTTTCATTTCTTTATTTCCTTTTTCACTTGACTGACCCTTTCTTCCACTTGACTACCTCTTTCTTTCAGTTAACTCTTCCACTTTCTACTATTTTATCCACTCATCTCTTACATATTTCTATTTCCTCGTTCACTTTTCCATTCTATTCTTCTATTTTGAAAATGAGCAACTCTTACATTTGCCATTTTTCAAATGAGACAACTTTCCTGTGAAATTTGTCTCATTTGATCTCGGCCATCCATTCTCTACTCAATCTTGTTTGTTCATTTCGCCAACTTCATCTATAAACTTGAGATTCAATCTTCATTTCTCTACCCATCGTCTTCGAATCTTCGCTGCAATTATTGTCTTGAACCACCGTCTTCAAATCTTTGTTGTCAACATTATCATTATAAGCCTTTTACTTTATGCACTTCAAAAATCTGAGAGCAACACTTCAAAATATTTCAAGGAAAAGAGGAGAAGGGAAATAGAAGTTATTCTAGGATGGCATAGGAGGTATAATTTGTGTTTTGTGTGATTTTATTTGATCTTTTATGCTCATTTGTTTTTTGTTGCTTGATTGGGAATTTTAAGCTTGTTACTAACGGTTTGGTGGTTGTTGTGCAAGTTTCAAGTTTTCAAACCTAATTTTCAAATCCTACACTTGATATTTTAGTTATTTAACTACTATAAATCAATTGATTATTTTAATGGTTAAGGAAATCATGTATTATTATATTGTAATAGAAAAAACATAATTTATATACTTCATTGTGTTTGGAGTTGAGCCTTATTTTATTGTTGATCTTGATACCACTCTTTTTTTAAGCCCAAGTTATACATTCACAATAATTTGATTGGATGCATCTAATATGCATGGTTGTATCTCATCAACCATTTTATTTAACGTGATATTTTTTATACTAAACAAATATTAATAATTTCATCAACATTATGTTGATTATGTAGATGTATGTGATGTTGTAGTTGATTGTTGAATCCCACAAGTCCCATAAATCACTTGCAACCAAAACACCTATCACATAGAGAGATAAAAATAATATATTTTCTATGCAACCATGATAATTGAGTTGATCCAAAAAACTCTAAAATAGGTTTCTCAATTATGGACTAATGGATAATTATAATGATGAATAATGAATCCTTATAAAAGGAAAAAGAAAAAAAAAAAAAACCCTAGATGAAACCCTAGGTGATGATTAAACTAGATCATGAAAAGTGCCCCCATCCTATGATATGAGACAAAAATTACATGACCTAAAAATAGAAAAGCACACCTATGTTTAGCTTAAGTGTAATAAAGTAAAAGGGGGCATAATTAATTAATTATTATGTAATTTTATTATTGTATTCTAACACCTCCCCTTAATGATGAATTCATGGATGGGTCTTAACTACAAGACTTGATGAGATATAACCATGTACAAATAGATAAATATCTCATCACCAGATAAAATGATAAAAAACTCATGGCAAAAGCTCCTCTTTAAAAGAGATAAAATTAAACAAATGTGTACTAGTGAAAGAAGGATAGATGTTCCCTTAGTACACTAGATGAAAGAAGGATAGATGTGTACTTGCTATGATTCTCCAAGGACTAATTCTATCACATAAGTACAATAAATGTTCCTTGATAGGAGAGATACGTGTTACACCTCATTGTGTTACTACTTATTTACTTTTACCTAGTTTGGTGAAAATTCTTTAAATGAATGTATTTATGTTTTATGTATTTTGGGAATATGATGAATTAATGTTTGATTCAATTTCAAGTTATACAATGAATCTGATTGTGAAATATATGATGCAAAGGAATGTAATGTTTTTGGCTAAGTACTATTGTAATGTACCAAGTTGGATGCAGGGACAAAATTAATCCTCCAGAAGAGAGGGGAAGTATCACTCAGGAGAAGAAATTGGTTTGGTAACCCTTAATAAGACCTAACTAAGCTTTCACACACTCACCTCTAGTTTAGTGAATTCGAGTCAATAGTTTTGTAAATGATAAGTTATATCCTTAGCCTTGTTTGAGTATGATTTAGGAGTTGTTATGATCTTGTCTATGAATGTTTTGATACGCGTTATGTGTTTGAGTCTCTTGTCTTATGTAATTTCTTCATTAAGTGTATATTCAATCAATGAGATATATACATAAAATGTATATAGATGTATATATTGCGTATCTACGATAAACTCATACACATGAGTAAATACGTGCATGAGTATACGTAGATAGACGTATCTACACATGCTCATGAATAGATTACTCATATGCATGGGAATATCAATCAGACAAAGGTGACATATATATATATACACACACACACACACTTTGTGTATATATGTCAATCAATGGGATTGTGAATATATGTGTTTTACTTTCAAGGCAATGTTGTATATATAGTATATGCACACATATATATATCTATATTAATATGTGCATATGCATCGACATAAATGGAAATGTCCATATGAGTATAATAATATATATATGTATATATACACATGCATCATTACGTGAAATATGAAAATATGAATATGCTAATAATGTATTTGATGAGCTTTTATGATGAATGAATATATAAATTTATATATACATATCAAGTTGTATATATATAATATATATTTATATATATTATTATGTGTTAATATTTTTATAGCACTGAAATGTTTATTGAAGTGCATAGTAAATACTTGGTGCATCATATACATTAAATGTATTGCGTAGTAATAAAAGGAATAGCACATTATTTTTAAGCTGCGCATAAGAAAATAACAATGTGTAAAGTATTCAGGTGTTGTGTAATATAAACCAAGGTAGCGCTAAATTAAAGAACATGGAATCAAAAGCAAACCAATGTAAGAGATAAATCTACCAAGACTAAGTCAAGTATGAAGGCAAAGAGAATACTCAACGTATAGGAAAATTTTACCTAGTCTTTTCCAAATAGTAGCCAAATAAATAGGGCATGTGATGTTTTATGTGGTGTCAATATATGAATCGTGCAAACTGTTGTGCAGTTTTCGCACACACGCCCTACTGAAAGTAGGGACCCCCTTTTTGCCTTGTCTTTTGTCTCTTTTCTGTGGCTGTGCCTTTTGAGTCTGCCTTTGAAAATCATGAGATTTTGGTCTTTGATGCTTTGGTCTTGTGGTCGTGGTATGTGGTCACTTTGCACTATTCCTAAATGACTGTCTTGTTTGTAAAGTGCCCCTATTTTGGGTTCCAAGTGGTTGAGGAGTCTTGCAGATGTCCCCTCTGGAGGTGGTTTCCCTTTGCCTTTTGTTTGTCCTTGGTGTTTTGTTTGGGTCTTAGGAGTTGTTCTTTTAATACCTTGTTTCCTTTGCTTTGTTAGAGGCGGGGCGCGGGATGAAACTAAACTCTGAATCTTCACAAAGTTCTTGGTTCGGTTTTCGTTCCAATTCCGGCTCCGACTCCGCTTCTTGCCTTCTTGTTTTCTTTGTTGTTTTGCTTGTGTTTGACCTTTGGGTTGGTTTCCTCCCTTAGGTTTTCTTTAGTTTTCCCTTTTTCTTTCGTCTCCGATGGCGAGCATGGGATGAAACTAAACTTTGAACCTTCACAAAGTTCTTGGTTTGATTTCCGTTTTGATTCTGGTTCTGGCTCTGGCTCCATTTCTTGCCTTCTTGTTTTATTTGTTGTTTTGCTTGTGTTCAGCCTTTAGGTTTGTTTCCTCCCTTGGGTTTTCCTTTTTCCTTCGCCTCCTTTCCTTTTGTTGGAGATGAAATTGGGGTGGGAACTAAACTCGACACTTTACAAAAGGTCCCATCTGGTTTTTCTTTTGCCTCCAACTATTTTGTTTCTGCTTTTATTTTGTTTTGTTTCCGGTTTGGTTTGGTTTTGGTTCTACCACTGCATATTTTGTTTCTACTTCTGTTTTGTTTTGTTTTCGGTTCCGTCTAGTTTTGGTTCTGCCTCTGCCTATTTTGTTTTTGCTTTTGTTTTGTTTTGTCTCTGGTCCCGTCTGGTTTTGGTTCCACCTCCACCTGTTTGGTTTTCACCTCCATTTGGATTTTTTTCTGCCTCTGTTTTGGCTCCGCTTTTGCTTTGCCCAAAATTCCCCGAAATTCCCTTATGATCCAAATTTTGTGAGGGGATGAAAATCCTGAACTTTGAGAAGGGTGACTTAATGATATTTCAGGGGATTTTGATTGATCATTTAGATTTCTTGGATGATTAACATGTTGTTTATGATGAACTAACTTGGATTTCGATGCTATAATGGATACTTATTGTGGTCCTAGGAGCTTCAAATGTAGGTTGGATCAGATAGGGTAGTCACTGGTTAAACGACTCCAGGATTAAGAGAATGCACGTACTTTAAAGTTGTTGTGGGATCCATGGGATGCAACCATACACTTTGCGGCCACTGGTAGGTGGAACTCGCTCGTACACATGAAGGTTAAGTCAACACGCTTGATGGCCATTCATCTGAGTTGGACGTGACATGATAGATTCAAATAGGTTTGAATGGATCAGAATCATTCGTGATGCCCAACTCAACTGTTGATCGACGACCCGTATTCAAACTCACATTGTGCACCCATTGCAGTTCTTTTTCTTCGTGCAGGTGAGACATTAATGGTGGAAGTGACCTGCAGGGTGTATCCAGTTTGAACTAAGATTTGTAAGGATCCAAGGCTGATCTTGGGGGGTGCCTCATGCATTCAATATGGGGTGGCAATTTATTGTGACCTATCTAAGGCCGATCTGGTTGGTGGCTGAGCTGCTTTGTAACCCTATCTTGGGATCACACGAGATGTATCTCTATTAGTATGGCAGTTCACCTCTTCTGAAAAAGGTTGGTGAGACAACAGGTTAGAGAGGTTAGACAATTAGTTAGTCGATTAGTTAGATTAGAGTTAGACAGGCTATAGGGGATTAGATTTTAGAGCAGAGAGTTAGAATTAAGAGTTATTTTCATTTTCAAGAAAGTGCTGTAACATAAAACATCAGAATTGTTGCTATTATTGGCGATTCAATACAAGTGAAGACATTGTGCTATTATTGGAATGACTTCTTTGGATTGATTTGTCTTGCATGGTTCTTATTCTATTTTTGAAATTTCTTGGAAATATCTAAATGCATTTTAGATTTAGAGTTAAACGATTTAATTGTGCTTATGATTTAGTGCTTGGAGTGTTGTAGCGATCTTTAGTTCATACTTTGGGCAGCTTCTTGATTATGGGATTGCTGTGCAAGGTCAACCTGTACTTGAAATTTGTGTTCTTAGTTCAACTGTGGGAATTTATCCAGTTCACTTGAATGAATGTCCATGATATGAAAATATTTAATTCCTTAGAAGATTGCACTGTCTCTATGAGACTGCAAGTATAGCCTGGGTTAAGTAGAAATTAGTTTTAAGGGATTTGTCCATTCCAAGTATTTCATCATTAGTATTGTTGATCTTAGGATTTTTGAAACCCTCATCTTTTGCTATTTCTTCAAACTTTGGTTAAAATAGGAATTTGAGTATCATTCTGTTGTAAAATATGATAACTTTAGAGTTTCCATTATTTTTTTTGTAAGGTCCCTTTGTGATTACCAACATTTTCACATTTATCATTGAGTTGTTTCGCTACATTGTCAAGACCTGACACCCGAGAGACCTTGGGGTTAACTCTTTGTTCATAAAGATCAACCTTTCAAGAGAGATAGGATACTACGTATTTTGTCTAAGTTGTTGTTGTGTAGAAAACATCGATCAATAGGATTGGTGCTAGAAGGAGGGCTTGAATAAGAAAGTTGGAGCATTTTCTAAATGCCCTTTCCCTTGAGAGACTCAAAAGGAGAACTAGATCTACACCAGGAGAAGAAGAGTTTCGAGAACTGCCACCTCCAACTAGGACAAGAAGGACTAGAAGAAGGGAGGAGTCATTGTCCAACCCATTATTTCCACCATCCTCACCCTCATCCACCTCATCTTCATCTGATTCTAAGGCTAGTTCCATTCAACAACCCCAACCAGTCATCAATCAGCCTTTACCACCTCCACCTCCACCAATGGCTTTCCTGGAAAATAACCCATCACCTCTATCCTTCAACAACTACAATGTTATGCCCAAGAACCTTGAAGTTTTTGGATCCAAGTTTCACATTAATGATCCCAAAAGGATTGTTGAAGAGCACATTAGGATTTTTAAAACCACCCTCAAGGATAGGGGAATTAATCATGAGGATGTTGCATGCAGAATTTTTGCATATTCCTTTGGGGATAAGGCATTTTATTGGTATAACCATCTTCCTGTAGGGTCTATCACCGCTTGGCTTCAATTGGAGACTATGTTTTTATAGAGATTTGAAATCCCAATCAGTGCCAATGGGTAAGTTTTGTAGTTTACTAGAGTCAAGAGGGAGGCGAATGAACCAATAGGGGATTTCGATAATAGATTTACAAGGCTTATGCTAGGCTACAAGCCCCTTATGCTGTTGATGATGCCTCTGTCAGGGAGGTTTATTATGAGTCTTTGGATAGTTTAACATCTACCTTTATGAAATGGAGAGAAAACCCTCTTGTTATACTACTTGAAGCTTATGATGTGGTTGTTAAAGTAAGTACAAATTTGAGACAACACTTGTCTAGACCCTTGCCATTAGTTAATCAAACAATTATGTTAAGTTCAGCCCCTTAATTACCTTTGGTTTCACACCCAAGTCGACCCTTGAATCAAGCCCCACCCATGCCAAATTACCATCCAAATATGAATCAACCTACATTCTCTCACCAACAAGCTAATATACCTAGTTACTTACAGGGCTCTAAGATATCTAACAAATCCTTGAACCATGGGTCTCATTCTTTTTATATGCAAAATTCAACTGGTGTTGTTCCGCCATCAAACAATGCAGACAAGGACAGGCTGGATGAGCTCATGGAGCTAGTAAAGAAGCTAGCTACCGAAGTCATCTACCTAAGGAGCCAAAACAATCAACCTCAGGAAATCCCAAGGGGAACTTAGTCTAGTTGTGATCAAGATCAAGGGAAAATCTCGATAGGGGACAATATTTTAAAGATCAACACTCATGGCTGGCATTTGATAGAAGGTAGCTACCACGTCAAAATAGGATTTGGGATACAAGGCCTGAAAATGAAGGATTCCTAACATCTTTGGAGCAGTCAAATAATCAAGAAAAACCCCCAGTTGGTGTATATCTAGCAGAAGGAACTCCATTTGGATTGTGTAGGCTTCATAACACCAATCAACACTCTAAATTGGATTGTCAAGAATTTCCGATTGCTACGTCTATTTTTCAATAGAAATTCCAACATACCAAAAAAAAATTGAGTGGACAAGAGATAGTACCATCTAATCCTTATGAAATATTAGTCTTGGTGGTGGATCATGTCGCGAAGAGAATGGACCAGAAGAAAAACAAGACAAAAGTGTTGAAACAAAGTGTGCATAGAATGGAGAATCTATAGTTCAATCTTTTGAAAGTGATGAGGAGGATGAAAATGGTCCAATAGATGAGGAGGTTGAGCTTTCAATTGAGGGAGCTGATGTTGCTGATGTTCATGAGAGTTACATTTACAAGCTTGAACCAATGCCAACAAAATAATTTAGGGGTTTTGTTATTCATTTAATTCTATTTTTTCTCTATCTGTTGATGAATTGCACAATGAAAATTCATAGATTTTATGCATTAATGATGGGATAGCTAAGGTGGTTCATACTGATGTGCAAGAAAACTTGAATGATGTTGAAAATAATAATATTACAATCATAATTGATCACATGGTTATAGGTGAAAATGTGCTTGAGGATCAGTCTGTGATGCTTCTTGATGAAAATCCTACTGAGAAATTTGTTGTGCATGACAAGGCTTATGCAGTTTCATCACTAATTCCTCATGAAGATACTCAAACAGGTGAAAAGTTCAATGATGTTAATTCTAAATTTTTTCAATCTAATTTTCACCTTGAATTTCTCATTGATGAATCTGATTTTGTTGTGCATGTTTCAAGTGCAAGAGGGATACTTCACCATCAGTTGATACCTCTCGATGAAATAGGCATCAAATATTCACAATTGGAGATTAATAAACACAACATTCAGTCTGAACAAGCAACACACTAGGTTTTTTCTTTCCTTACTGAGAATTCTGAAGGTTATCAATTTGATTATGGAAGTTTAGGAAAGACAACTTGCATATGGATTGATCATGGTCCTAATGAGTTGTCTCAATTGCTAATTGGTCTTGTCAATAGGGTTAAGTTTGAATAATGCATCATTGAGCCTTATTTTGCTAAACATAAAGATGAATTTGTATTCTTGAGGACTATTACCATTACATTGTTGCTTGTTTGTGCATTGATGAATTGTTTGGGGGATGGGTCTTAGTTTTCCTTGTCTAATCTTGAGCCATTTCGAGTCTCTTTGTACATAGTTTCATCTGAATAAATGTAGCGTACTTTGATGTTATTTTGCTTTAGTCTGTTTTTGTTTTCTTTAGAATAGATTGCTTTAAGAATAGTTTGCTTGGGTTGGTTTAGATGGATTTTTGTTTGTTGTTGTTGTGGTTAGAGTAGGTTTGCTTTGGTTGGTTTTGCTTTCTGCTCTGCTCTTGCTTTTTTTGGGCTTGTTGCATCTGTATAACTGGCTGCTTGCCTGGGGCTATTATGAGGATCTCTTTTAAAAATTCTAATCATCTTTTTGGATTCGGTTGATGGAATTCCTTCATCTGATGTTGAATATGCTTGGAATTGGAGTCACTTGAGTAAGTCAAATTCTAGAATGTATTTGGGTATTATATTTTCACATGAATCTTAAAGATTCTAAGGTTGCATATGGGTCCTTATGAGGTCTGATTGGTTGAAAAATCTTATATTCTGCTCCAGCGCCAGTGTGGTTCTCATCCCTGAGTGTGGGCTTCATTTCTTGCAAGGTGAAAAGGAAAGTTTAAAATATCTCAAAGAGAATATCAAAAAGAGAGGAAAAAGAAAATGTTGAAAATTAAAAGAAATGTTCACCTTATCAGGGGTATCCTAGTATCTCTACCGGGGCTATGGATGACTGGCTAGTAGTAGAGCTATGCTAGGGAGGGTCACAATGATAACCTCACTGGGGCTATGGATGCCTGACTGGCAGTGAGCTCTATCCAAGCTGCTTTTGGAGTCAAAATCTTTGTGTAGCCCTATCAGACTAAGTTTGGTCCCTATTGCAACTGAGGAAAGGGAAATGAATGCATACACACACACTTTGACCCAAGTACAGGACATGTTTGCTTGTTTGTGATTTCAAAAACCTTGTTCATGGGGTGACTTGATATTAGGGTAGAAACCAAAGATTCTGGGTTGATTCCAATTTGTCATTGAAATGCTCTGGAGAATTTCCCCAACGAAGTCGCCATTTGTTGTGCAGTTTTTGCACACACACCCTACTGAAAGTAGAGACCCCCTTTTTGCCTAGTCTTTTGGCTCTTTTCTGTGGCCATGCCTTTTGAGCTTGTCTTTGAAAATCATGAGATTTTGTTCTTTTATGCTTTGGTCCTGTGGTCATGGGATCTGGTCACTTTGCACTATTCCTAAATGATTGTCTTGTTTGTAAAGTGCCCCTATTTTGGGTTCCAAGTGGTTGAGGAGTCTTGCAGATGTCCCCTCTGGAGGTGGTTTCCCTTTGCCTTTTATTTGTCCTTGGTGTTTTGTTTGGGTCTTAGGAGTTTTTCTTTTAAGACCTTGTTTCCTTTGCTTTGTCGAAGGCGGGGCGCGAGATGAAACTGAACTCTTGAACCTTCACAAAGTTCTTGGTTCAGTTTCCGTTCTGGTTCCGGCTCCAGTTTTGCTTCTTGCCTTCTTGTTTTCTTTGGTTTTCCCTTTTCCTTTCATCTCCAAAGGTGGGCATGGGATGAAACTGAACTCTGAACCTTCACAAAGTTCTTGGTTTAGTTTTTGTTCCAGTTTCGGCTCTGCTTCTTGCCTTCTTGTTTTCTTTTTTTTTGCTTGTGTTCGGCCTTTGGGTTGGTTTCCTCCCTTAGGTTTTCTTTGGTTTCCCCTTTTTATTTCATCTCCGGAGGTGGGCATGGGATGAAACTAAACTTTGAACCTTCACAAAGTTCCTGGTTCAGTTTCCATTTTAGTTCTGGCTCTGGCTCTGCTTCTTGCCTTGTTTTTTTCTTTGTTGTTTTGCTTGTGTTCAGCCTTTGGGTTCGTTTCCTCCCTTGGATTTTCCTTTTTCCTTTGCCTCCTTTCCTTTCACTGGAGACGGAACTAGGGTGGGAATTGAACTTGGGACTTTGCAAAAGGTCCCATATGGTTTTGGTTCTGCCTCCGCATGTTTTGTTTTGTTTTGTTTCCTGTTTCATCTGGTTTTGGTTCCACCTTTGCCTATTTTGTTTCTGCTTCTATTTTGTTTTATTTCTAGTTCCGTCTAGTTTTGGTTCCACCTCCACCTATTTTGTTTCTGCTTCGATTTTGTTTTGTCTCCAGTCCCATCTGGTTTTGGTTTTGCCTCCATTTGTTTTATTTATGCTTCTATTTTGTTTTGTTATCAGTTCTGTCTGGTTTTGGTTCCGCCTCTGCTTGTTTTGTTTATGCTTCTATTTTATTTTGTTTCTAGTTCTGTCTGGTTTTGGTTCCGCCTCCACCTATTTTGTTTTGTCTTTGGTCCCATCTGGTTTTTGGTTTTGGCTCCGCCTGGCTTTGTTTTTGCCTTCGTTTTGGCTCCACTTTCACCTAGCCTAGAATTCCCCAAAATTCCCTTTTGATCCGAATTCTGCGAGGGGATGAAAATCCCAAACTTTTAGAAGGGTGCCTTAATGATATTTCAGGGGATTTTGATTGATCATTTGGATTTCTTGGATGATTAGCATGTTGTTTATGATGAACTAACTTGGATTTCAATGCTATAATGGATACTTATTGTGGTCCTCTTTGAATGAAGTCTGGATCAGACAGGGTAGTCATTTGTTAAGTGACTCTAGGTTTAAGAGAATGAGAGTACTTTAAAGGTGTTGCATGATATGTGAGATGCAACCGTACACTTTGCGGCCACGGGCAGGTGGAACTCGCTTGTACACGATAAGGTTAAGTCAATGTACTCAATGGCCATTCATTCGAGCTGGATGTGACATGGTGGATTCAAATAGGTTTGACTCGATTAAAATCATTTGTGATTCCCAACTCAGCTATTGATCGACAACCCATATTCAAACTCACATTACACACCCGTTGCAGTTCTTCTACTTCTTGCAGGTGAGACATTAATGGTGGAAGTGAACTGCAGGGTGTATCTAGTCTGAACCAAGATTTGTAGGGATCCGAGGATGATCTTGGGGGGTGCCTCATGCATTCAATGTAGGGTGGCAATTTATTGCGACTTGTCCAAGGCTGATCTGGTTGGTGGCCGACTTGCTTTATAACCCTAGATTGGGCTCGCGCGGGATGTATCTCTATAAGTATGACAGTTTGCCTCATCTAAAAAAGGTTGGTGAGACAACAAGTTAGATGGTAGGTAACAAAGGTTAGATAGTTAGTTAGTCAATTAGTTATATTAGAGTTAGATAGGCTATAGAGGATTTGATTTTAGAGCAGAGAGTTAGAATTAGGAGTTATTTTCATTTTCAAGCAAGTGCTGTAACACATAACATCAGAATTGTTGCTATTATTGGTGATTCAATACAAGTGAAGAAATTATTTTATTATTGGTGGCTTATTTGGATTGATTTGGGTGTGCCAATCCTTGGGATTCTTCTCCAGTATCTTACAAATGTCTGTTAAAAGATTCTTATTGCAAGACTCAGCCAAACCATTACCTTGTGGGTAGTAATTAGATGTAATTTTTATGAAAATTCCATGATTAAAGGCCTAGTTAGAAAATTTAAATGATACAAACGCAAGACCATTATCACAAACTAAAGCCAATGGACATCCAAAGTGATTAATAATACCTGACTCAATGAAATTGACTACCACTTTAGAAGCTCAATTTTTGCATGCAAGAGCCTCAATCCATTTGGTAAAGTAATTAGTTATAGTAAGAATATACCTATGGACCGCAAATGAAGGTGGATTGATTGGACCTATAAAGTCCATTCCCCATTGTGCAAATGGTTTTACGTCTATAATAGGTTGAAGTGTAAGGGTTGCATGTTTCTCCTTACTTGCTGCAGTCTGACATACATGGCAAGTCCTCACATGGTTATGTGTGTCTTTGAACAAGGTAGGCCAATAATAGCCTACCCTCAAGATTTGATTTGTAGTGGAAGGTGTCGAACCATGGCTTGTGCCATATTTGTCATGAAATTTAGTCATCACTCTCCTAGCCTCCTCCTTTCCTAGGCATCTCAAATAAACCCCCTCATGATTTTCTTATACAGGACAACTCCCTTCATCATAAAACTGTCACTCTTCAGACGCAAATCTCTCCTTTGTACTACATTGAGGTGTTTAGACATTGTTGGTTCAATAGATAGTAGATAATTTCATCATACCAGTCTCTTGGAGACACTTCTTGGAGGTGATATTGTTGAGCTGTGAGGTCAGGACCCATCTCAACCACTGTCTTTATCAGTCCCTGCCCTCTCACCAATTTAATGGGATGGATCTCAATATCATATTCCTGCAACAGAGTTACCCACTTGGCTCTGCACTGTCCCAATTCATTCTACATTAAAAAAAAATTAACCACAGGATCAGGTACTATGGCAAAGACCTTATTTCTCAAGATATAGTGTCTGAATTTCTTCACAGCCCGAACCAGGGCATAGGCTTGGGATAGTATTAGGGTTTAGGGTTCGCTCTTTTCTATGGCCATGCCTTTTCAGCTTGTCTTTAAAAATCATGATAGTTTGGTCTTTGATGCTTTGGTCCTATGGTCTGGGATGTGGTCACTTTGCACTATTCCTAAATGATTGTCTTGTTTGTAAAGTGCCCCTATTTTGGGTTCTAAGTGGTTGAGGAGTCTTGCGGATGTCCCCTCTAGAGGTGGTTTCCCTTTGCCTTTTGTTTGTCCTTGGTGTTTTCTTTGGGTCTTAGGATTTGTTCTTTTAAGACCTTGTTTCCTTTGCTTTGTCAGAGGCGGGGCATGGGATGAAACTAAACTCTGAACCTTTATAAAGTTCTTGGTTTGGTTTTTTTTCCAGTTCCTGTTGTGGCTCGGTTTCTTGCCTTCTTGTTTTCTTTGTTGTTTTTCTTGTGTTCGGCCTTTGGGTTGGTTTCGCTCCTTAGGTTTTATTTGGTTTTCCCTTTTTCTTTCATCTCTGGAGGCAGGTGCTAGATGGAACTGAACTCTGAACCTTCACATAGTTCTTGGTTTGGTTTTCGTTCCAATTCTGGATCCGGCTCCGATTCTTGCCTTCTTGTTTTCTTTGTTGTTTTGCTTTTGTTTAACCTTTGGGTTCGTTTCCTCCCTTGGGTTTTCCTTTTTCCTTCATCTCCTTTCCTTTCGTCGGAGATGAAACCGTGGTGGGAACTGAACTCGGGACTTTGCAAAAGGTCCCATTTGATTTTGGTTTCGTCTCCGCCTATTTTGTTTCTTCTTTTTTTTTGTTTTGTTTTCGGATCCGTCTGGTTTTGGTTCCGCCTCTGCCTGTTTTGTTTTTGCTTCTATTTTGTTTTGTTTCTGGTTCCATCTAGTTTTGGTTCCGCCTTCGCCTGTTTTGTTTCTGCTTCTATTTTTTTTAATTTTCAGTTTCATCTGGTTTTGGTTCTGCCTCCGCCTATTTTGTTTCTGCTTGTATTTTGTTTTGTCTCTGGTCCTGTTTGGCTTTGGTTCAGCCTACGCCTATTTTGTTTTCGCCTCCGCTTGGCTTTGTTTCAGCCTCTGTTTTGGCTCCGCTTCTGCCTGGCCCGAAATTCCCCAAAATTCCCTTCTGATCTAAATTCCACGAGGGGATGACAATCCCAAACTTTGAGAAGGGTTCCTTAATGATATTTCAGGGGATTTTGATTAATCATTTGGATTTATTGGATGATTAGCATGTTTTTTATGATGAAATAACTTAGATTTTGATGCTATAATGGATACTTATTGTGGTCCTCTTTGAATGCAGGCTAGATGAGATAGGGCAGTCGCTGGTTAAGAGACTCCAAGATTAAGAGAATGAACTTACTTTAAAGGTGTTGTGAGATCTGCAAGATATAGTCGTACACTTTGTAGCTGCGAGCAGGTGTAACTCGCTCGTACACGAGAAGGTTAAGTCAACAAGCTCGATGGCCATTCATCCGAGCTGGACGTGACATGGAAAATTCAAATAGGTTTGACTCGATCAAAATTTTTCTTGATGCCCAGATCAACTATTGATCGATGAACCGTATTCAAACTCACATTGCATGCTCGTTGTAGTTCTTCTGCTTCGCGTGGGTGAGACATTAATGGTGGAAGTGACCTATAGGGTGTATCTAGTCTAAACCAAGATTTGTAGGGATCCAAGGCTAATCTTGGGGGGTGCCTCATGCATTCAATGCAGGGTGGTGATTTATTGCGACCTGTGCAAGACTGATTTGGTTGGTGGCCGACCTGTTTTATAACCCTAGCTTGGGCTCGCTCAGGATGTATCTCTATAAGTATGGCAGTTCACCTCTTCTAAAAAAGGTTGGTGAGACAACAAGTTAGACGACAAGTTAGATAGGTTAGACAGTTAGTTAGTTGATTAGTTAGATTAGAGTTAGACAAGATATAGAGGATTAGATTTTAGAGCAGAGAGTTATAATTAGGAGTTATTTTCATTTTCAAGCAAGTGGTGTAACACATAACATCAGAATTGTTGCTATTATTGGCGATTCAATACAAGTGAAGACATTGTGCTATTATTGGTGGCTTCTTTGGATTGATTTGTATTGCATGGTTCTTATTCTATCTTTGAAATTGCTTGGAAATATCTGAATGCATTTTAGATTTAGAGTTAAATGATTTAATGGTGCTTATGATTTAGTGCTTGGAGTGTTGTAGCGATCTCTAGTTCATACTTTGGGTAGCTTCTTAATTGTTGGATTGTTGTGCAAGGTAAACCTATACCTAAAATTTGTGTGCTTAGTTCAATTGTGGGCATTTATCTAGTTCACTTGAATGAATGTCCATGATCTAAAAATCTTTAATTCCTTAGAAGATTGCACTGTCTCTATGAGACTGCAGGTATAGCCTGGGTTAAGCAGAAATTAATTTTAAGGGATTGGTACATTCAAAGTATTTCATCATTAGTATTGTTGATCTTAGGAGTAATCTTAATATTAGGATTTCTGAAACCCTCATATTTTGCTATTTCTTCAAACTTTGGTTAAAATAGGAATTCTAGTATCATTCTATTGTAAAATATGATAAGTTTAGAGTTTCCAATAATTTTTTTGTAAGGTCCCTTTGTGATTACCAACATTTTTACATTTATCATTGAGTTGTTTCATTGCATTGTCAAGACCTGACACCCGAGAGACCTTGGGGTTATCTCTTTGTTCATAGATATCAACCTTTCAAGAGAGATAGGATACTATGTATTCTATCTAGGTTGTTGATGTGCAAAAATCATCGATCAACAGGATTGGCGCTAGAAGGAGGGCCTAAATAAGAAAGCTGGAGCTTTTTCTAAATGCCCTTTCCCCTGAGAGACTCAGAAGGAGAACTAGATCTACACTAGGAGAAGAAGAGTTTCAAGAACTGCCACCTCCAACTAAGACAAGAAGGACCAGAAGAAGGGAGGAGTCATTGTCCAACTCATCATTTCCACCATCCTCGCCCTCATCCACCTCATCTTCATCTGATTCTAAGGCTGGTTCCATTCAACAACCCCAACCAGTCATCAATCAACCTTTACCACCTCCACCTCCACCAATGGCTTTTTTGGAAAATAACCCATCACCTCTATCATTCAACAATTACAATGTTATGCCCAAGAACCCTTAAGTTTCCTACCCCAAGTTTCACGTTAACGATCCCAAAATGACTGCTGAAGAGCACATTAGGATTTTTAAAACCACCCTCAAGGATAGGGGAATTAATCATGAGGATGTTGCATGCAGAATTTTCCCATATTCCCTTTGGGATGAGGCATTTTATTGGTATAACCATCTTCCTCCAGGGTCTATCACCGCTTGGCTTTAATTGGAGACTATGTTTTTACAGAGATTTGAAATCCCAATTAGTGCTAATGGGTTACTTCTGTATTTTACTAGAGTCAAGAGGGAGGCAAATGAACCAATAGGGGCTTTCAATAATAGATTTCATAGGGCTTATGCTAGGATACAACCCCCTTACTTATGAATGATGCCTCTGCCAAGGAGGTTTATTATGAGGCTTTGGATAGTTTAACATCTACCTCTATGAAATGGAGAGAAAAACCTCCTGTTAGCCTACTTGAAGCTTATGATGTGGTTGTTAAAGTAAGTACAAATTTGAGGCAACACTTGTCTGGACCCTTGCCATTAGCTAATCAAATAATTATGTTAAGTTGGGCTCCTCAATTACCTTTGGTTTTACACCCAAGTCGGCCCTTGAATCAAGCCCCACCCATGCCAAATTACCATCCAAATATGAATCAACCTGCATTCTCTCACCAGGAAGCTAATATACCCAGTTACTTGCATACCTCTGAGATATCTAACCAATCCTTGAACCATGGGTCTCATTCTATTTATATGCAGAATTTAGCGGGTGTTGTTCGTCCATCAAACAATGTAGACAAGGAAAGGCTGGATGAGCCGACAAAGCTAGTAAAGAAGCTGGCTACCAAAGTCACCTACCTAAGGAACCGAAAAAATCAACCTCGGGCCATCCAAAGGGGAAGTCAGTCCAGTTGTAATCAAGATCAGGGGCTGAATCTTGATAGGGGACAATATTTTAAAGATCAACACTCAAGGCCGACATTTGATAGAAGGCAACTCCCACTTCAAAATAGGACTTGGGATATAAGGTCTGACAATGAAGGAGTCCTAACATCTTTGGAGCACTCAAACAATCAAGAAAAACCCCCAGCTGGTGTATATCTAGCAGAAGCAACTTTATCTGGATGGTGTAGGCTTCATAACACCAATCAACACTTTGAATTGGATTGTCAAGAATTTCAGACTATTGCATCTATTTTCCAATAGAAATTCCAACATACCAACAATAATTTGAGTGGACAAGAGATATTACCATCTAATCCTTATGAAATATCAGTCTTGGTGGTGGATCATGCCCCATTTCTGAGGAGCGAAGAAAATGGACCAGAAGAAAAACAAGACAAAAGTGCTGAAACAGAGTGTGCATACAATAGAGAATCTATAGTTCAATCTTTTGAAAGCGATGAGGAGGATGTAAATGGTCCACTAGACGAGGAGGTTGAGCTTTCAATTGAGGGAGTTGATGTTGTTGATGTTCCTGAGAGTTACAGTCACAAGTCTGAACCAATGCCAACAAAAGAATTCAGGGGGTCTTCTTCTTCATCTTTGAGAGCTTGTTTCTAGCCTATAGTTTCTCATATTTGTGTATAAATAGAGGCGCTTTCTCCCTCAAATGGGACTCTTGATCCTTATTTTTGAGTTATTATTTTGATTTTGTGAGTTTGAGATTTTGTGCGAAGTTATTGAGAGTTTATTAGAGGTTTTTGAGAGTAAGTGTTTAGTGTGAGGAAGAGGGATAGTTGGGAATTTATTTCTGATTTTGGGAAGGCTAAGGTTGGAACACATTTCATCTTTGGAGCATTACATAAATAGGAATGGTGATTTATACTCTTTTATGCTTTATATGTTTTTGAAAAGATTGTGTGTCTTTGGTTTCCTTGTCAGGGATATATGTTTAATTTATTATTATGAAATGATTCTTGTCTTCTCTACTATATATGAGGGATTCTTGATCAATGCAGTTTAGGGATCTCTATTACTTTAGTGAATGTATACACTCCATATATTAAGGAATGGGTGTTTATATTAGTATTAAAGACTATAATAATATAGAGCTTATATAGTAGGTTGATTAAATTAGTTGAGTCATAGAATTAATTTGAAATACTTAGTAGAAGTGTCATAGTGTACTTAAGAGGATATAGGTTATTCTTGGGGTTAAGGTT
The DNA here is from genome assembly GCA_007115665.2 of Sequoiadendron giganteum. Classification (NCBI taxonomy): domain Eukaryota; kingdom Viridiplantae; phylum Streptophyta; class Pinopsida; order Cupressales; family Cupressaceae; genus Sequoiadendron; species Sequoiadendron giganteum. Next base: position 656,682,664 of record CM021104.1, read on the forward strand.
ACTCCATGGTGTAAGGGGATAGTCTATGCATAGGTTATGAATGGTCAATACAAATTGAGATAGGAAGGTGGACCTGAAGTATAAGCTGGGTAGGGAATTTCATATGTGTAGGTTGTAGCCAATGTGTGGAAAATATAGATATGTAGGACACAATACCAAGCTCAAGAAAGGTCATACATTATTATGAGGTTACCAAAGCAATCTCTTCGTCGAAGGGAGGGCCATCTTACCAGTTAGGTAGATGTCTAGGGGACTGCAGTGAATCCGTGGTTGGTGAAAAAGCACTTGAGGGATGCTTCTCCTTATTAGTTGGCGACCAAGATTTGATGGAGGACACCTAGACCATTCATATATCTATTGCCAGTAAGCTCAAAGGAGCCATCTATGTATTTTGTATCCATTTCTATGGAAAATTTGTAAAGAGAAATGTTATCATGTGAAAATTTAAAGTATGAAATCAATGCAATGGAAAGATGTACTACTTTGATATAATATATTGAAAATTTGAATTACTTTGTTATAATGTAATGGGAAAGTTTGCAATGATGATTTTTATTTCAAATGTACATTTATCTATATATTTGGAAAGAAAAAATTTATTGCTTAAATGTTGGCAACATAGTTTATTTACTTGTGGTAATATTGTAAGAAAAATTTAGAGAAGAACAACGGGCATGTTACGAGAAGATGGGAATATGAATCTCCCACATAAAGAAGTAGCTCCTATGCCAATGATGAAATATTGAAGACAACATATGATCTACTACTTGTAAATAACATGTCTACCCTTAGGAATAAATAGATCCACTAGTGATTGGAGAAGCCATTCCCATAAGTTGGATGAGTAGGGATTCTAAATTGAAATATGTGTTTTTGAAAAATACTCAAATGTCAAGATGACATAATGCGATGATGCCAATTCATAATCCTATGAAGATTGATGTAAAACAAGCTCCAAAGATAATGTTGATGTGGCTATCATGAAAGAGGAGGTGAAATTCCTCAAAAAAATTCTCCAAATATATAATATGAAACTCCACAAACAAGGATTATGTGTTTGATAGATATGAGTCCCAAGTAGTTATTTTTGGAAGAGAATGAATGCCCTACTGCATTGGTTCGATAGGGGCCATATATGTGGTGATATTAATATGATTAGGAATAACAAAAGATGGATATTGGGTCTCAATATGAAGAGTGGGAACATGGAGGAAAGTCTCTAAATCATTAGAACATTCAAGACCTCTGATATAGTCAAGCTCCTCTAGAATATTATCATCAAAGGGTATGATATATGCATCATCAAAGGGAATGAGACAATTTGTAGTAGGATCCTATGGGAATGGAAAGATATGAATATCTCCATGGATCTCCCAAAGCCTAGTCCAAAGTATGTGGAGATAATCAATATCTGATACAACGCACAAAGTTTCATAATCAACATTATAAAAAATCATACCTACAACATAATCAATGATAATACCCCATACTAATCTACTCCTTAGTGTTTTTGGTTGAGGTATGAGTCCATAAATATAAGATAAGACTTTAAGCCAATTGAGATGTGTTAGGATTAACATATAAGGATGAAAAAAGAACCCATGATATCTACTCAAATAAGAAGATCAGAGAGAAATCACCTCAATGCATACAAAGATGCCTACGTAATTGACAAGAATGAGAAATAATGATAAATTAAATAAAAAAATATGAGGTAGATTATGGAAAAAATGCATAAATAGATCTAAAGAGCTTTGAAATCATTTTCCAACATTACAAGAATCATGAAAATAATAGATATAGGAAAAAATTATGAACTTGGAAGAAGAAAATAATGATTTGAATTTGATAGGTGATAAAATTTACCAACAATAAAATTTGATCATTAGACCTACACTACTGGAAATTATGTGGAACTGGTTTTTTGATGATATATTATTTTTAAAATATTGATTTATGTTTTCCCATTCTATGGAAAAAATAAAATAAAAACCTTTCTAGGCATGATTGAAAGGGGTTAGGTTTCCAGCTAGTGGTAGATGGATAGATCTTTGGTAGCACCACTTGATTAGGTAGTGATTAGGTGATGATTATGCTAAGAGTCAATGATGACTATGTGGTGGCATACTAGTTGTCGAATTCAATAGAGTAGTGAAAAATCTATGACAAATGAGAAATATTTTCAATTCCCAAGTGTCATTGGATTTTAAATTTTTCCCACCAAATATATTCACTATATTCCTAGTAATTGTTGACAAGTATTTTGATAGTTGGTAAAATAAAAAACTAGTGAGAAAAAAGGGCCAATGATGAGGTGAATAGTTCAATCCTAAAAAGCAAATTAGCTAACTGGATTGATAATGACACTATTTACACCAACAGATCCCACTAACTTCCTATACACATCTATTTCAAAGAATTTAACACATTTTTAAAAGGTTACATGGCATGATATTATTATATTTATGAAAATTGGGTGAATGAACCCCATTTTGAATTGACTTTAATCTCATCCCTAATCAATCTCCACGATGTACATCATTGTGACTCTTTATCATAGAAGAAAACTTATGGCTACCACCTCACCCACTATGAACTATCATGTTATCTCAATAGTGATATAGGTAGGATGATCCTACCATCTACCCCAATCTATGTGGCCATGTCCTCCTATAGATTTTTCACATAACTAAGCATCCAAATAAATTTAACAACCCATCCCAAGTCTAAAGTTTCTTTACAAACCATATTAAAGAAATTTTTGGTTATTTTCAAGTATAGTGAGGACATTTATGAGTCTAAATATGAATGTTTAAAACCTTATACCCCTTAGACCTAAATCTTGATGTTTATGACAAGGCTATTATAATTTAAGGCTCATACTTTGATGTTGTGTAGGGAATTATAAATAATTTCAAATAAGAAAAATATTTACAAATTAAAGATTTGGTTTTTCAGATGAATCAAAAGGGAAGTTTTTAATTATTATTAGCTTAAGTTATCTCTCGTTTATATTAGAACTGTAGTTTGGGAATCATATACCTTTACAATTTCACACTTTTTTTTACATCCCATTAATTAATTAGACTTAATTAAGTCTCTAATTGACCCCATTATGTATTCCAAAGCTTTATTATTCCCATTTTCTGAAAGGGGAACCTACATTAAACAATTGTCATCATTAATTAAAACATCTTGGATCATGTGTGTCTTGGACTTTGGGTCCTCCTTAAGTGCCAAGAAACATTTTTAAATATGTTTTAAAAGGAATTTTAATGATTCAAATTGAAGTTTCAAATGTTGGCTTTTGGAATTCAATTATCAATAAATTAGATAAACACCTATAAATACAAGGTCTTTTATCAATTCAAAACATCTAGCATTAAGGCAACTTTGACAAGAGAAAATATTATTGTCAAAATAATTCAAGAGCAACATTATCATTCATCTATAGCAGCAATCAAGATCTTATCTTCTATAAGATAGGGGGACCAACCATCGCAAGGCACTAGGTCATGAAAGGCCAAGAGTAGTATGGCTTCCCTAACTTACCTCAGTTTAAAGGAAGGTTAGGATAGGCAGGATGAAAGCGATGAGAACTATGGGTACTTCGATCACTCTGCAAACCTAATAGTTGAAGGGAGACTAGATGATTCATTCTTTAGAGTGAAATCTAG
>CM021104.1:656686440-656742183 GCA_007115665.2 Sequoiadendron giganteum
TCACCTTCATTTTTCTCTCTTCCAAGCTCATTTTTACATCTATTCACAAGTACCTTGCACTCAAGACTTCGCAAGCAACCAATCAAGCACAAGGGTTTCACAAGAAACCTCCATTGGAGTTATTCTTGCATGTTGCAGAACTCAACAACAAAATTATTTGGTGAGCATTTACATTGTTTATCATTCGAGCATCTCTCCTTTGATTTGTTTCTCATTTGGGTTTAGTTACCATCAAAGGGGTTTGACTTAGGCAAAACCCTATTTCCTAACCCCAACATTCTCTTGGTCTTTGCATGTGTTTGCAGGTTTATGCTCAGATTTGGTGAAGTAAAAAGTATTGGAGAAAGTACAAGCATTCCACCCAAGTCACATCAAGGCATCAAACCCTAGAAGGAGCAAAAGGACAAGTTGCAGGTTACTTTCAGGAGTTTCAGACACGAACTACTGCAGAAGAAGAAAGTACCAACTAAGACCCACATAATCAGACCCCGAATCCTCAAAAAGCATCAAGAGGACTAGGTCACCACTATTGGTGAACTTGTCCTTGTGCTAAGCTTGAAAAGGGGTTTTTGTATTTTTGGGTACCCTTTTCCCCGAAACTTGGGTTGACAGAATTTCCTGACAAGAGAAGTAGGTCGCCCAACTTTTTATAAGTGTCCCTTTGCTGATTTCGGATGATTGTCAAAGCATTCCGTGACTTCTCATATGCAGCATTCCATTCCCAGGTGCACAAGTTTTGATCCCTTTAGTTACTTTCTGTCTTGCATACATTTAGATCATTTTAGATTAGTTTGCATTAGTTTATATTTACTTTGTTTACATTGCATAGATTAGATTACTATCATCTTCAATTTTCAGCCACACAACACACAAATATCATAACCTTCATCAATCAACCCCTTCCTTTGAATGCAATCACCAAAAAGACCATATCACTAGGCGAAAGAGTGTCATTCCTAAACCAAGTGCTCCTATGTGAAAAACCATAGGAGCCTAGTAAAGCGAATCCTCTTTCCCTTGTTTGCATATATTTTTGGTGGTTCAACATGCTCCTACACAGACATACCAACCACAGAACCGGAGAAAAGGCTAGTAGTGTAACTAGAAGAGACCTTCATCTTCTCCATCAGAAGGTGTCACAAGCTTCTCCTGACAATATGCCCAGAGGTCGCAGACTAGGTTGTGAAGCTCATAAACTTTCAGAACACACAAGGTTACAATGACCAAAAGGTATAAGAGAAAAAGCTTAGAACATTGACAAATGGGTAGATGTTGGTTCACGTTAGGTTCACCAAAAATGTAAGAGAGGGGGACCAACCACTGCAAGGCCCTAGGTCACAAAAGGAAAAGAGTAGTATGGATGCCCTAGCTTAACTTAGTTTAAAGGAAGCTTAGGATAGGTGGGATGAAAGTGATGAGAATTGTGGGTCCTTCGATCACTCTGTAAGCTCGAGAGTTGAAGGGAGACTAGATGAGTCATTCTTTAAAGTCAACTCTACATCTCAGGTAGCTCTCTATCAAAGGAAAAAATCATGATTTTGGGATGACAAGACAATATGATAGCGTCTCACAGGTGCGCTAGCGTCTGTATGGCTAGAAAACCAGAGAGACAAGGTTTAAGCTCTAAAAAGGGACTATCAGCCTAGTTTAGGATTTTCTAGAATGACAATAATATTAAGAAGAGTGAAACATAAAGATTAATGTGATAAAGGTAATATATTACCACAAGGGTGATGAAGACGATCTCACACATCAATCTCCTCACCAGCTTGCTCCAAGATATCTCCACCTCCACACAAAAGAGTGAGAAAATGTTGGGGTGTTGTATAGGAGTCTACCTCAGTCAGACCCCCATTTTAGTGTTTCCACCTTCACGGAAATCCAAGTTTGAAATGATAGAAATAATGATAAAGAAAAGAAAACAAGCTACGTAAACAAAAGACACTACAAAACAATACGTGCTGACTCAACCAAAATGATAGAGAAGATAAGAGAAGCTTACCACCTCTGTCCAAAGCACTCAAGGCTAGTGGAGGAGAAGATGAGAGGAACTCAAGCCTCTGCTGAAATGGTGTTTGTCCTACACTCACACTATCAGAGTGATGGAGCAGTGGATTGCTGTTATGAAGTGTGAAGTGCTGCTACAAAGCTTGTGGATGAATGCTCAAAGTATGGAGAGAATGTCTAAACTTGTGAAGAAGATGAAAATGGATGAATGGATGAAGAATATTTAGGAAGAGGATGAAAAATGACCATATTTGATTCATCCAGCCGAAGGGAGGCATTACACTTTGACTTACAATAGGAAGTGTAACACCTCCGTAGACTCTAGCCGTAGGATCTGCTAGGGATGTAAGCGTGGCGCATAGACGTCTACACACCGCATGGGCATCCCTAATAGGAACTCCTCCACTGACACACAAAGTAGGTGCCAAGTGTGATTTGAAAAATGAGCTTATGTGGAATTAAGCCTCCGCTTAGGTTTTCTAAAGTGTAAGGGGTAAAGGGGAATTTGTGTAAGGGGTGAAAATTCATGCCTATACATCTTTGTGTCAAAGGTTATGCATGTTCATGTCATGTTTTGGAGCTAACATTATGATGTAGGTTTCAAGCATTCAAGCATCCAATGAATGAATCGATCAAGACAATTCATGAAAGATCCAAGCCTTAAAGTGATGTGTTTGACTTCAGTCATCTAAGGGTAACCATTAAGGGTTGGTGAGTTGTAACTGTATAGTCGTAAAATTGCACCCCTTATAATTTCACATACATTCTTGTGTCTACTTTAGTGTCCACTCCATTAGAATCTTGTGTAGACTCACTTTAGCCCTTGCATAAGCCTCTTTCCCTTCTCAAGATGCTCAACACCCCCTTTTAGTGGCTACCTTCGTGCGTCAGCTTTGCTTCGAACCTTGTGCTTTTCCTATTAGTTTTGTTTTGTAGCGCGATGTGTCTAGAAACTAGCACTCCATACAGGCATCTACGTGCCACACTAGCATCCTACAATGTTTCAACATTCAAATGACCGTCTCTGTACATGTTTTCCACTTGTCACCTCTTTTTGTCAGTGGTAATGGCCTAGGACGCCTTATAACCGCCTAGGAAGCTTCTTTTATCTCTTTTAATGCTTTTATTTCATTTCCATTGCTTCTTCTAAGTGGTTCTAGCTTCTCTTCTGCTTTCTAGCCTCATTCTAGCCTTGGTTCTTGCATTCCTCTCTTGCTATCTTTTTTACATAGCTCCATACAACTTGGTACAACAAAATATTGAAGTTCTCTTGGAAACACTCTTTGCAACCATTGGCTCTTGCATGTGATACCTCCTTTGCCTTGTGCTTGTGAGCATCTTGGGATTTCACACATCCCCTATTGATTGCATCTAGACATTGTGATACGGGTTCTCCTCCTCAAGCGGGGATCGCTTTTATCACCTCTTTTGTGATAGGGCTCTCCTCCTCGAGCGGGGATTGCTTTTATTACCTCTTTTGTGGTGCGGGTTCTAGTCCTGAAGTGGGTTTTTGTTTCACCACACACTTTGTCCATTTTGATTACACTCTCTCTTTCTATCTAGCTATCCGTGGAGGTGGGAACACCAAAATGGGGGTTTGGCTGAGGCAAACCCCTATATAGCCCCAACACTTTCTCTAGATATTATGCATGCAGGTTTTGAAGACATTCATGTGCTGGAGGCTTCATCACTTGCATGGTTGTAAGCATTTCCTTTCTTCTTTTGCTTTATCGTTTGTACTTTACTTCATTTTAGTTATATCACATTTTGTTATTTTCCTATGTTTTGAAAGTTTCTAGTAATCAGGTTGCTAGTAGCTACTTTTCCATTTTCTAAGACATTCTCACTTTCTAGTTCTTATGGACACTGGCACACTTGAGAGATGCTAGCACACAGTGCTGTCGTCCTTATTCCACACTATTGTCCTTTGGACGAGAGCTTGTCAGTTTGTCTAGAGAATCTTTCACCACATGTTTTTTCCATTTTTATTACACTCTCTCTTTCTATCTAGCTGTCCGTGGAGGTGGGAACACCAAAACAAGGGTTTGACTGTGGCAAACCCCCTTACAGCCCCAACAATTTCTCCAGTTATTATGCATGCAAGTTTAGACATTCATGTGCTGGAGGCTTCATCACATGCATGGTTGTAAGCATTTCCTTTCTTCTCTTTATTTATCATTTGTACTTTACTTCATTTCAATTCTATCATATTCTATTATATTCCTATGCTTTGAAAGTTTCTAGTAATCAGGTTGCTAGTAGCTACTTTTCCAGTTTTAGAGACATTCTCTTTTTCTGGTCCTTACAAACGCTAGTGCACTTGAGAGACGCCAGTGTTCCACGCTGTCGTCCTTATTTTGCGCTATCATCATTTTTTCGAGAGCTTGTTAGTTTGTCCAAAGAATCTTTGTGACCTGCTCTTTTTGATTCTAGAACTCTTATGCTATTCCTTGAGGTAGTTTAGGGAAATTCACCCCATGAGGCTCTCTGAATGAAGAGAACCCGTGAGTAGTGAATCCCACTTCTCTACAGTAAAAATATTTGTTCATTCATCGATTCCTTTATTTTTTCATTATTTAATTATCAAGGTTTAATTACCAAACATTGGTTTTGACTAAGGCAAACCCCCATTCACCCAAAAACAATTTTTTTTCTTCTCTCTTTGTATGACTAAAAGTTGATCAAAGGAGAAATTTTTAAAAGTTGCATAAGTTGTAACCATTGTTATCAAGACACAAAAACTCAAATTGAGAAATTATTTCCAACTTTTTGACAGTGAGACCTGCATCAATCTGAAAATTAGATCTTACACCAGAGGATCCCAAAAGTTGAGAAAAGATCTTATGCAAAGGCCCATTCACCCTTGGGAAAATGAGTCCTTATAGGAGTCTCAAAAACACCTTTTTAGAGTAGGTTTTCTATTTTTTGCACTTCCCAAATCTGCCTGCAAATTGTAGTTTCTATTTCAGTTATCATAGATTTTTTCATTTCAAGTGTTAGATCATATAATTCATTTAGTTAATGCATTTTAAATCATTCCAAAACATTGAAAATTAGTCATTTATGTCATAATAAAGAAGATATCCAAGGTCTAAAATAGGGTTGACTCACCTCAAGGTTGAAATTCAATCCTATTCCTTTGTGATCTTCTCTCTTTCTAATGAAACTAGGAAAGTGTGTGTGAACCTAGGTGGACACCCCTGCATCATCCTTTTCTCACCTTTTCATCCCGATTCTCCTCTTTTCTATGTTTCAAGAATAAAATATGGATATGCACATAACAAATTTAATGATTTTAATTCTTTTAGATTCGGGATATCATACTCTTGCACTTGGATATGGATTTTACTTATGGCCAATGAGAGTTGTTTGATGCTAACTTGTACCTATACTAGAGCAACGTGGAGTTGATTCACCTAAATATTGGCAAGGTAGATTCTTCAAGATCTAATTTATTGGATTGTTTAAATTCTATAATGTCTATTCAAATTTAATTTAGTTAAATTTTAAAACCAACACTTGAGTTTTTGGGAGCTCTATGAGGTGTCTTTGGATAATTTATTGATGAATTACAATAGATATTTGACCATCAAATTTCTAATTGTTGATAGGATAGTGAGAAATAAATGAATATTATTCAATTATTAGGTCAACTATAGACTTCAAAAGCAAAGGTCTTTCCTTGCAAAGTGTTATTAAATTCATGGAATAAAACCTAGAATTAAGAAGGAATTTGTTGGAATAAATTTGAAGAGAGATATTTTATAGAGCTAGTGCTTCCTGAATTGAATGCACCTACTTTTTAAATGAGGCTAAAGATCTAATTTCATTTGGAAGAGCTCGAGTAGGTGGAAAAATTATTTCCTTGATTGAATTTTGTTAAAATTGGGATTACTCTTTGAAAAAATAATTGAAAGGGTAAAATATTATACGAATTTAATTTTGTTTGGAAATAATATTCATGATGTTCAAGAATTTTACATATTGTAAAATAAAACTTATTTTTAAAGGTTGGAAAAACTAATACATTTTACAGTTCTTTTGTAGAAAGCAAGTGTTTATTAGCTTTATTTTAATTATTTTCTTTCAATCTTTTCTCTAAACAATGTATTGATAACTTGGGAAGAGTTCTTTGTAATTCATTTGAATAGAGATCAATTAATGAACTATAAATTTTTTGTGATTAATATTTAATGTTTTTAATTTTGTTAATGAATTGTATGCTTAATTTATGTATGTAATATAATGATTGGAAATACTTGATGTGTTGGTTCACTTATTAAATATTGCACTATATTTGGTCCTTGATTGTGCAACAAATAATCAAAACAAGATTGGTTCCTCCTTGATGTGTTGGTTCACTTATTAAATATTGCACTATATTTGGTCCTTGATTGTGCAACAAATAATCAAAACAAGATTGGTTCCTCCTTGATTTGTCTTTTTCACCAAATCAAATACTAAATTGGTGAGACATTATTCTTTATCTACCTTTCTCATCTTTTATAATTTTTGTAAAGAATTTTCTAGAATAGAAGTACAATTTTTCTATTTATTTTAGATTAATTTGCATTGTGCAATATAATAATACTTATGATGAATGCTTAAATTTATTGTTTTATTTTGTTACAATTCATTGTCTTGAAAATTTGTCGGTGAATATGTTGAATGGTTATAAGGAAATCCATTGTAATTCAAGCATTTTTACTTTGTAAATACTATTTCCTAACTTGAGCTTATTTTTTTTAGATCTTGTGTTATATATTCCCTTATCTCAATAACCCCTTTTAATTGGAATGTATCAAAACATTAGCCTTTAGGTTATATAGTATACCAAGACTTCGTGAAAGATAAATTTTGGAGATTTTATCTCCTTTCAAGAGAGGTAGAGTAAAATTCTACTTGTCTAAGTTGGCATGTCAAAATACCTATCAAAAAACAAACCACAATTGATTAAAATTTATCAAAATATATTTAACCTAATGAGTTTCATTCTTATTGGTCAAAAAGAATGCCATTACAATAATAACATGAAAATGTATAATTTAAAGAACCAATAAAATGAATGCACATATGCTTTGAAATGTTGAATCAAATAAGTTTTCAATTTTTTTCATGAATACATTGAATATGAAGTGATTTAAATTTGGCACAAGGTTACTTAGAATAAAATCCATAGCTAATACATGAATTAATCACATTATGTTTTATCATATTTCACCTAATATATTCTCATGTGCTACACAAAAGGTGAAAAAACTATATCAAATTCTAGATGGCTTATTTGATGAATTCTATCCTCTATCACTGATATTTCTTTATTATTCCACACCATCTTGCCTTATCATAAATTAATAATATAGCGATGGATTGTAAATCAACATATGGTTTTGACATGACATGATTTCCATGTGTCAAAGGTTCATTACTTTCAAGTTGAATGTACAAGCACTTGGAAAGACCCTTGGATTTATTTATGCAAACACATAAGACATTGTGCACTCAATTGGGGTCACCAATGTATCATATTGTTATTGATTGCAAAAAATGACCAAACAAACCATCCACTTCTTTTCACTCACCATTTTATCCCAAGATGCTAGAAATTTTATATTTATTGCAAACTATTTGATTGTATTCTAATTTAAGTATGGGGCTTGATAGGTTAAAGTACATAGAGATTTGTCAAGTCTACCTAGATCGCTATGTCACATTTTATTGGTTAAGCATATGCATATGGGTGCTCCCATGTAATTTTAAGGGTAATATCTAGGCTAATTAGATGGCACCACATAGGAATTAAGGACATAAACATGGTGACCATTTTATCCTTTTAGTGATGAATCCTGTTAAATACTATAATTTTTTTAAGGAAATATGTCACATTGGGGGTGAAATGGATAAATATTATGATCAACATCTTTTACTTCACTAATTGACCTTTCATCATCAAATATAATTTTTTTAAAAAAGTTTTTGGATTCCTACACTACTTAACAAAGAACTTAAACCTTTATGGTTAAGCAATAAAACTAACACCATGCACTTTGGTTTCCATGATTTTGTGTCACCATTTATCTCAAGTGCAAAGACATCATTCATACCCCTAATTACTTAAAAAATAATGCATGTTCCTACCACCTTCTCCCTACTTTGCACTATGGTTTCTTCTTGTAAGGATGAAATCCAAGCTTAAGTCCTGAAAAAATTGAGTTGCCATCCCAAATGAAAAACCAATTGCTTTGTGGCTTATCCTTTTTTTTAGATTGCAGCACTTTGGTAGCCCCTTTATAAATTACAGTGCACATGGTAGTTTTTTTTCATGTGATTGATGATGCTAGTGCAACATGCCCTTTGGTACCACAAGGATGGGGGTAGACTAGACCTCATGAACTCTTGCTAGCAACAAGATGCTTCAACCAATTGAGCTATCCCCCTTGCCCCTTTGTGACATTTCCTCAAACACAAATGGTTTTCCCTTATTTTAATAAAGATTAGAAGTTGGATGCATAATATTAAATTAAAGGGACCACATGAAATTTAATCTAAGTATACCTTTACCTTATGCCATAAATAAATTACTCAAAATAAATGAGCCCAAACCAATGGTCTAGCCAAAGTTGCACATTATTACATCATTTCCCCCAACATTGAAATTTGAATATCTTAATTCATGAGGCTTATAATGCTTAGTGTTTAAAATTGTGCGATCCTCCAACTTAGTACTATTATATAGGCTCACTAAATAAGAAAAGGGGGGACCACTATGGTTGCTCTTGACCTATAAAAATAAGACACATAATCCACCATATAAGATTTGGTCAATCCCTTTAGGCTAACATGTTAATCCTTTATATTCATCTAAAAATGCATGTTACTTCACTTTGGAATCCATGGATATGGGATAAAGAGAGCATGAAAAATATATTGGTAGTAGCCAATTCAATGGGCCAATACCAACCATAAGTTGATATGTATTAGATTCTTCTAACACAACATTGATAAAGTCATCAAACCATTAGTAAAGATATTAGATACTAACCAAATCAATGTCCATGTTGTCGAGGAGCAATAAAAAATCACCATTTGAATCATGCAAAATAACTTCATAAGAAATTTGGAATCATAAACCAACATCAAAATAGAATATAAATCATGGGTATATTGAAAATTTTAAGAATTTAGGAATAAAACAAAGGATTTAGGAATTCTATATAGAGTTGAATAAAATAACTTGCAATGAATTCTCGACAAAACATAATAAAATACAAGATTGAGATATGGGAACACATAAATATGTTGAAAAATTGTAAAGGGTTAGGATTAAGTTGTGTTTCATAAGATCAATGATAGTAGGTTATCAACATTATTAATGATTTAAACTTTGAGTTAAGTAATGGTTTGTTATTTGTTAGATTTGAAGGACTAGTATTGAGAACCGTAAATTGATTTTGAGACCTAATGGTTATAATATGTAGGCCTTCTAATGTCCCATTTTTTTACTTGTTCCTAAATCTATTTTGATGCTTAACTCTACCTTTATTTTGTAACCCCTACACTGTCTATTCTAATTGTGTGTTGACTAGTTATTATCCATCCCCAATCACTTAAATCATCCCTACACAACACAAATTCATTAAAAATAGGCATTGACCCCTTGGTTATCCTTTTATTTTAGTCTCCATTTCCCTAGAGTTTCCATGCTACCATTAATTTCAAATACTAACTACTATATATGTGTCACCATATCAATGGCTATAGGTAGTTTCTTATATTGGTTGAGTAAAAATGATTAAGAGTTGTTAAGAAGAAATGTGGTAGTTTCTTAATGGTTATAATATGTAGGCCTTCTAATGTCCCATTTTTTACTTGTTCCTAATTCTATTTCGATGCTTAAATCTACCTTTATTTTGTAACCCCTACAATGTCTATGCTAATTGTGTGTTGACTAGTCATTGTCCATCCCAAATCACTTAAATTATCCCTACACAACACAAAGTCATTAAAAATAGGCATTGACCCCTTAGTTATCCTTTTCTTTTAGTCTCCATTTCCCTAGAGTTCCCTTGCTACCATTAATTTCAAATACTAGTTCTACGATATATGTGTCACCATGTCAATGACTATAGGTAGTTTTTTATATTGGCTGAATAAAAAATCAAAATTTAAATATTTTTTGGTGGCCACAAAGCATTAAAATTCTAGAGATGACATAGTAAATTTTTATTTGTTTTTCCCATTGTCTAGGGAATTAATATCCACCTTGATACTATTTTAATGCTTTAATCCATTGATCTTGAGCTTGATAATCCCTAACCATCTAGTTTGTTTGTTAATTAGTAAATACATGAAAATTTGGCTATTAAAGATGTAATTTTAATGTGACATGGAGCTTAGGTTTATGTATTATATTAGTCATAGGGTAAACACACATGTTCTTGCATGCATAAAAGTTTTAAAAGTCAATCTTATACGACTAAACCAACTTGCTAGCATAGTGTGTCCATGTGTTCATTAGTGACATGTTCATCATAGGCTATGACATTTATTCAATCGAGTACTCGAATCTTATTGTGTGCTATGCTTTAGGGGCAACACGTCACGATATGATTTCATTGTGATTAAATGAGGCTTTATGGTAAGTATTTGAGGTATTCATGGTATGTATTTTTGTTTAGTCATGGTATTTTATGTAGAGGCCACATGTTTGATCCTTATTTGCTCACAAAAAATGACTAAAGGAGGACCCACATATTTATTGTCATTGTTTAATTCTTAGCCATTTGATCTTCATTAGTTTTCCTATATCATTAGAACTATTCAAAATTTAATGGATAAATTTTTTACCCTATAGGATGATAGTATGAAAATGGAACTATTTTGTGCATTGAAGGAATTGAAGACTAAGGTTGGTGGATTAATACTTGTGAACTATGAATTAAAGAATTACTTTAATTACCATTGACACTAAAAAATGTCAAAAACATTATATCATGTATATAAACATCTTCAATGACATATGTACTAACTACAAACTTCACAATATTCTTCTAAATTAAAAGGCATTTGTAAATATATGTACCTAAAACATAAACTTGCCACTTTAATTGTAAGAAAATTAAAAACTTTTTTAGTTTTTACTAGAGATAATAAATACTTACAAGACAAATATTACATTATGTATTGAATATTAAATAAACAATTTTAAAAAAAATTAATAAATTAATAAAAATATTTTAAATAAAATAAAATAACAATTGATTTATCAATCATTATAGTTTTTTATATTGATGAAAGTTAAAAATAACAACAATGAATGCAACCACAATGAGATACTCAAAATCCAAAAATAAATGACAACAACAATAAATAATATGTACAATATGGTACTATAATGTTGTAGAATTGCACCTAGGGGCAATTCTACATTTTCGCATCTTGCCTAGCATTTATGACACCCTAGAAGCATTAATGACAAAATACCATGAGTCAAAATTTCATGATTCTGACTCCATGTGGACACAAGGTGAAACGACAGAAGTTTGACAGGGCGTTTATCAAAAACGTAGGCCTTGGACACCTGCGCAGTGTGCAGGTGTCCACGTGATGCGCTAGCATCCCGATAATTTTTTGAGTCTGAAATGGTGAATCTAGAACCTTGACCCTTGCAACACGTGTCCTAGCGGTTAGGAATTGAGTGAAACAACTCTGTGTCGCCCTTGCATGCATTAAAACCCCTTTTTGGCCCTCATTTTGGGGTTGGAAGCTATCAATTCAAGAATTGTCACTACTTGCTCTAGTCCTGGGTAAGCTCTATCCTTGAATAGAAACACTTTTACAGGCGAAGCCATGTCGAATTGAGGTCCCCCCAATAGCTATTAGCTCTCTAGCAGCTACCAGCTCTTAGGCAAGCACATTGTGCTACACTCATGTGCTCCAAAAGAGGGTCTTGACCCATGGGTAACTCTCTCTCTCCCTATCACTCCTTACTAGTTCACTTAATACTTTGTGGTGTGGGCTCTACTCCGAAGCGGGTTTTGTTTTCACCACACAATTTTTTTACTTCCTTTACACTCTTTTCCAAACTTGGTTGTCTATGGAGGTGGGAACACCAAAATGGGGGTCTGATTGAGGTAGGCCCCTATAAAGCCCCAAACTTTTCCCCCTTGATATTTTGTGTGCAGGTTACGAAGGGACGCTTGGAGTAAAGATTTAGACACATGAAGGTAATCTTGTTTCAAGTTCTCTTATATTTCCCTTTAATCTCTAGCTTTCTGTCAATTATTTGATCCCTCATGCTTTTGACCTAAGTCAAGAAGTAAGATCTAGTTTCATCTATCTTAGCTCCTGAGTTCTTCATGGCTTAGGATGCCAACGCATCTTGCGGATGACAGTGCACCGCACTGGCATCCTAAAATTGCATTGACGTATTTTGGCTGAGAGCTCCTCAGCTGGGGATAGAAATATTGAAGTTTTTCTCTTTTAGATCCTGGGATTACTTTCTCATGTTTCTTCACAGTTTCATCGATTCATTTAGTTGAGGTGTATAAGGGAAATTCATTCCCTGGTGATCTCTTGAGAATATAGAGACTCGTGTGCAACAAATCCCTCTTATATCACATTTTGGTGAACTTGATGTGAACTGTCAAATCCATTTTCATAATGTCGCCTAGCCGTATGGGTTCTTTCTCTAAACAAGATTTTGATATGTTGGAAGATTCTCTAGATGATTTATTATAAGCACACTCCCCTATCTATAAATCTTCTAAACAAACTCTTTCCTTTCCAGCTGAGGAGTCGGTAAATGTGGTAGTAGTTTCTGTGGCTCCTCCAAGCCCTAAGAAACCTATCATTTATGTGACCCCAACTGAGCCATTCCCTAGAGAGGACTATTCCATCTATGGGATTTCATATCATAGCAATCCATCAGACTTATATTCGAGATTTGCGAAAGCTACTGAATCTACTTCTTATAATGCTTTCAAACATACATACCCTACAAGGAGAAACAAACAAAACTTAGAACAACAAGCTGTTGTTCCTACATCATAACCAGTTCAAACTCCTAATTCTTTACCACCATCTCAACCTGAGCTTCCTTCAGCTCCTAAGCCCGTGGTCAAAGCACCAGGTGATTATGATCTTATCGAGCAACTTCATGTTACTCTGGCTAAGATCTCACTTTGGGATTTGCTTCGGATCACTCCAGTTTATTAAGAGATGCTGTAGGAAGCCTTACAAAAGATTCTCTTACCTACCTATGCTAGGCCTACAAATGTTGATGTGTTGATGGCACATATTCAAGAGAATTCGCCAAATATTATGTTCCACCCACAAGAACTCCTACCTCCAGATGTGCAGAAACAAGTAGAACCTTTGATGATTATAGTAAATGTTAACAACATCGGTATTAGACGTACCCTCATTGACACTGGCTCAACTCTCAACGTTTGCGATAAAGATATACTGCCTAAAATTAAAGTCGATTCATCCTCTTTAGCAACTTCCTCCTCGTATATTCATCGGTTCGATAATGCTGGCATCCAAGATCTAGGTACGATAATGCTACCTTTGCAGTTGGGCCCCATTACCTTGCCTACGATGGTCTATGTGATGCCCAACCCATTATCATACAATCTTATTTTAGGAAGACCTTGGATTCACGATATGGGTATGGTAAATTCTACCTTACATCATTCCTTAAAGTTCATTGCTAACAATCAGGTGGTTATGGTTAAAGTAGATACAGAGGCTGTGCAGCTTTGCTTGCTAACCGCTATTGGTCATAATTCAGCCGCATCCACTCTAAAGTATTGAATTCCTTCCTTAACTGCTGATGCTATGGCATGTTCCTCATTGATACCCTCCATGGAAACTGTCCCCTGAGCAAGTATCGACTGAGACAAACCACCTAAAGCAGAAGATTGCACATCTCCCCCGTCCTCTCTTTCATCCCCTAAATTGAATGCTCTCTTAGGTGATGACTGGGGTTCCTTGAACTGATTTGAATTCTTCATAGCAGAGTATAAGTCAGACCCCTTTGGTATAGAATTTCTAGGTTCTGCTAACATGAGGACGAGTGACCCTCCCGTTGAGGAAGAGAAGTGTGATCCTATCCAGGAGACCACTCCTCCCTTGGAGAGTGACTCCACTCCTATAAAAGAGCTTAATATTTGTAAACCGAGTAAGGGAAGCGGGCCCACTCCTATAGAAACTTTCAACATTCATTTGTGGAATGAGACGCTCTATGTAGATCCACCCCCTCTCGAAACTCTACAAGATTGCTATGGGTTTGGTTACAAAATTGCTTCTCAGTATGGCTATGAGTAGAAAGGCTTAGGATGTATTGAGCAAGGAATACAAGTCCCTATCCAGTTTAGGCAACGACAATGTTATCTGGGTTTGGGATGCCCTGTTGAACAATCTAAACAAAAAACTTGGTGGAATGTTAATATGATTTCGGCCAAACCATTAAGCTTGGTCCATCTTGAGTTGATAGAAGAAAGGGGACAAGCCGAGAAAGTTCCTGTAGATGTCTTCTCTTCAGATGAAGCATTAGGGGAGTTTTTGGGTGCTTACTTTCCATTGCCTCCTTATCATCATAAGAAATGATTCCCGTATTGCTTACATAAACAAGCCTACTTCAGAGAATCCGTTCTGAGCATTGATAAGGAAGACCCTCTATCTAACATCAACGATGATTTTCTGATATCTCATCTCAAAGACCACATCTCTCTCCTTAAATGAGATACTGTTGAAGTCCCCGTGGATACTCAATCTTTGGAAAAGGTGATCAAAGTTGGGAAGTGCCTCTCTTCTGAGGAAGCAGATGATAATTTTTCTCTCTTATGTGCTTACCCTGATATCTTTTCTTGGATGTATGAGGATATGCTCGGTATTGATGAATCCATAGTAGTCCACAATATCGTTCTATGTTCTGATGCCAAGCCCGTTAAGCAAAAAATTCAAAAAATCAATCCTAGGGTAGCTTCAATGGTCAAGACTGAGATAGAGAAGTTGTTGAAAGTAGGATTTATTCGTCCTATTGACTAATTTCCTTGGATTTCGAATATAGTTGTTGTTAGCAAACCGGATGGCCATATTCATATATGCATTGAATTTCAAGACCTTAACAAGGCTTTCCTTAAGGATGATTTTCCATTACCTAATATAGACATGATTGTGGACTCAACCACAGGCCATGTGTTGCTATCTTTTATGGATGGCTTCTTGAGTTATAATCAGATCCGTATTAACCTGGATGATCAGTACAAGACAACCTTCACCACCCCTTGGGGGATTTTATGCTATGTGGTTATGCCCTTTGGTTTAAATAATGTAGGAGTGACTTACCAATGAGTGATGACCTTGATATTTCATGATTTCATTCATAAAATCTTAGAAGATTATGTTTATGTCATCTTGGAAAAATCCGTAAATCGTCAAGACCATGTGAAGAATCTTCATCTTATCTTCAAAAGGCTTCAATTTTACAAGATGAGGCTCAACCCCCATAAGTGTGTATTTGACGTAGATGCTGGCAAGATTCTTGGCTTTATAGTCTCTTACCATGGAATCGAAGTTGACACGAATAAGATGAATGCTATTGTTAACATGTCTCCACCAAGGAACATCACCGAGTTGCAATGTTTACAAGGGAAGATTCAGGAAATTCATAGATTCATATCTCAATTGGTTGACCATACTCTTCCTTTCACTCACTTACTAAAAAAGGATGTCCGCTTTATATGGGATGAAGAATTTCAAAAATCCTTTGAATCCATCAAAGATTATTTGACCAATCCTCATGTATTGATGTGGATTGTGCAAGATAGACCCTTCTTGCTTTACCTTGCCGCATCACCATATGCTCTGGAAGCCTTGATAGCTCAATATGATGACATAGGAAGAGATAGAGCAGTCTACTACATTAGTCGTGTCCTCGTCGATTATGAAACCCATTATTCATCCATGGAGAAGCAATGCCTTGCTCTTGTATTTGCTACACAAAAGTTGAGGCACTATCTCCTCCATGTTGAAACTCACGTCATAGTAAAAATAGATCTCTTGGAATATTTATTCTCTAGCCCTGACCTTGCGAGAAGATTAGCGAAGTGGGTTATGTTTCTTTCTGAGTTCAATATAAATTTTGTCACTGAGAAGTTGGTAAAGGGACAACCGGTTGCTGATCAATTGGAAAATGATCCCTCGTCTCACTCCTTCCTTGGGTTGGACCTATTCCCTAATGAGAATATCTTCACTATCAACTATGACCTTGAATGGAAGATGTAGTTTGATGGATCAAGGTGTCAAACCAGTTCTGGAGTGGGTGTGGTCTTGATATCCCCCAAAGGAAAACCGGTCCCCCTATCCTTTTGATTAGATTTTACTTGCACTAATAATATCGCAGAGTACGAAGCTATTAATGTTGACTTATGTGTCGTGATTGCATTGGAGATTAAAAATATTCGTATAATAGGTGACTCTAAACTTATTGTGAATCAGATCATGGGAACATATCAAGCTAAACAAAGTAAGTTGTCTTGGTATCGAGACCTCGCTTTGTCTCTGCTCAATCAACTTTCCTCTTTCACGATAAACAATATCCATAGGAGAGAAAACATACATGCGGATGCCATGGCAAGTGCTGCTTCCTTGGTACCTTCAGAAGAGGATACAAAGGAATATCACTTCGTGGATTAGGTCACGCAAACCCTAGTGGTTCCCAATCAGCCCAAGCCCGAGTCTCTAGTTTTCTTTCATACAAATTCGAGAGAGTGGTTCTCTAGTATCTACAACTACTTAAAGATTGGAAACCTTCCCAGTGATGCGACGAAAAGAGATTACACTCATATACGAAAGCTATCAACACGTTACGTCATCCTATCAGATGTTCTTTATCAAAAAGGCTATAACCACTTGTTGTTAAGATGCCTCACTAAAGAGGAAATACCCCTTGCCCTTAAAGAAGCCCATGAAGTCTCTGGGGGCACACACTTCGGTGGTAGATCCCTGGTGAGGAAATTGATACACATGGGGTACTATTGGCAGACGATGGAACAAGATTCCTTCGGATTTGTCAAGAAGTGCCTTCAATGTCAACAACATAGCCATCTTATCTATGCTCTTGCTCAAGAGTTTCAAAATCAAATTTCTCCTTGGCCTTTCACAAAATGGGGGTTAGATATTATTGGATAAATATCACCTCCTTCTTCCAAAGGACATACCTTTATCATTACCACTACAAATAATTTCAAAAAGTGGATTGAAGCTATTCCGCTCCAATCTATGAATGCTGAAACTATCTGTAGCTTCATCTTGAACAACATCATTTCTCATTTTGGACTACCTGCTATGCTTGTTTCTGATAATGGTATACCATTTAAAAATAAGGAAGTAAATAATTTCTTGGAGAAATTTCGTATTCAATATATTTTTGTACACCGTATTATCCACAACCAAATGGTCAACCAAAAGATTCTAATACTTGAACTCATTCTTTATAAGACAGTTTAATAAACATGGAAAGTATTGGCACATTCAACTGACATATGCTTTGTGGGATTATCACACTAGTATTCACATGGTAATAGGAACGACGCCTTATAACCTCGTGTATGGTGCATAAGCTATCATGCCTTTGGAGTTGGAAATTCCATCTTTGCGGGTTTCCCTTAGAGGGTTGATTAACGATGAAACCTATCGAGTTAACTATTTGCATCAGCTAGAGATGCTCAACGAGCACCGTTTATAGGCCCTTGATCATCTTAAAGCTTATCAATGGTCACTATCAAGGCAATATAATTAGGGTGTGCTTCCTAGAACCTTCAAGCTAGGAGACTTGGCTCTATATGAAAATCAGTAGAATGTAAATGTGCCACCTGATCAAAAAGGGAAATTTAGTCCTAACTGGTTACATCCTTACATCGTGGTTTCTGTGTATGGTTCGGGTGTCTATGGATTATCATCTACTGATGGAATACCTTTAAAAGAGCCTGTTAATGCGATGCACCTTCGTCGATACTATGCATAGTGTTCTAATGTGCTATGTATGTGGTGTTCTCCCTAAAGGGTAGTAATAATACATATATTAACATTTACTCATCTTCACATCATGATTTTTTTTGTGTTTATAACATGACCATGTGTGTGTGCGTGTAATAAAAACATACATACATGTGTCTGACTATGCTAAATATCCATACATCACACTACATATTTTAAAGTAATTAGATCATCATAGCATTCAATTAACATGTAAAAAAATGTGTTTAATTAAATCATGATTAGCAACTAATGAAAGCATACATCCATATAAGCAAATAATATCCATAGCATGAGCATACATGAAAATGGAAAACATACACAAAGAAATCCATGATACTGAAATCAATGTATATATATATATATGTCCAATGTATGAATCAAATGTCATATCAGTCCATTGCTATAAAAAATGAGTGGCTTTTAAATATGTGTCTATACAAAAGATCTACAAGTATATATGTATATCTATATCCGGTTACAAAAATGATATACAAAAAAGGGGCTCCTATCGCCGTGGTAAGTGGCTCCCCGAGCCCTTTGGCTCTGGTGGCCACTCTAGTGCTCTGAGAGGAGGTTGTATGGTGGTCTATGATTGAGATTGATGTGAACGTGATGTAGATAGACCCGCTCGTATCCCTCTGAGCTCCCCCTATAGCGAACAAATTTCCATGTTTGCCTGGATGAACTCCTGTTGCAATCTCTGAACATCTATGAGGATCATAGTTGTCGATTGCGCATCAATCTCATAAATGTGGCTCTGAAGAGCACCATGTGCCACCTCAACAACATCAACCCTCCTCACTGTCGCATCTCACTCGGTGAGTGTCATTCATAGCTCCCTCGACAGTTGATCTCCTTATCCCCTGGTGGCTGTAAGCTCCATATAAAGATACACCACCTCTACACCCTACTCCTCATATGCAGTCCATAGACATGCTACCAACTCAAAAGTGGGGGCATGCCTCCTTGCCGAAATAGGTCGGTAAGCCTCTAGGACTATCCCCTGGATCAGAACAATAGGAGCCACCTCTAAATTACACTGAGCTATAAGCCCAATCCATCCCTATGCATCCTCTACAATTAGAAAGAGAGAGACATGGATCAGTATCACATGGCATGTGTATGTATATAAAGCATAAACAAAAAAATGGAAATCATGAAAATAAAAAATGATACTCTAAGTATACCTGGATCCCCTGGTTGCCATGTGGGATCGGGGTGTCGGTTGATGCTGGGGCCCACGCCACCGGTATCGACAGCCGACCTAGGTGATGCTGACACTGTTGTTGCTGGGATGGTGGAGACTGGTGGAATTGATGAAATAGGGGTAGCTCGAGGGGGAGCTGATCTCCTCCTTCGTCACAATCTCATAGGTGCCTCCTCCTCCTCCTCCTCCTATACTAGCTCCTCCTCCTCCTCTACATCACTCTACTGGCGGCCTCTCCTCTTGTCTTGTGGAGGCTGGTGAGGCTCGTCCTCTTATGGGCCAGGGTGCCCTCTCAGAGCACCCTCACCAATAACCAGAACAAGATGATGCCTCTCCCACCACCGTGTGTAATCAGATGCCACCTCAAAATTATCCACCGCTGCCATGGTCGAAAGATCATGATCGGGCTTATCATCATCCAAAAAGATGATTTCTATAATAGAAGGGTGAGGGTGATCACCTACCCTCGCTGAACTATGGTGTGCCTTGGTGTATGTGGGCACACCGAGCAATATAGTCTATACATGGCCATGCTACTGCATGATCCAACTCCAGTAGTAAGGAAAAATAATATAATCATGACGACCCACTAAAAAATGGTCTCGCTATAGGTTCCTAAGGAACTTGCTGTCATCAACCCATCTAAAATAGTGATAGGGTCTCCAACAAACCTCTCCCACGGTGATAGTGTTGAATTGTAGCCTCCAAAATTATAAGTCCTCGAAATGACACTAGCCTGTCATGTCATACTAGTGGGCTATCAAGACCTGATACGATCGTCGTTGGGGAAAAATGACTGGCTAGGTGTACATGATGTGGGCGAATGCCCACACCTACAAAAGTGTGCACACAGTAAGACTACAATACTCATAATGAACGTACTATTCAAGCTCCTAGTAGAGGTGCGCCAACATTCTGTGCTCCTAGGAAAAAAATTCCTATGCTCGACCATCTCTTTGATAATCGATATGAGGCTCCTGTGCAAATGTGAGCCTCGCCCGTTTATGGTGATGTAAAAAGCGACTATCACTACCATCACCTGGCATAGCAATGGTGCTGTAGTCCTCACCTGGTCATACCAGTGAGTGTAGATGTGACTAGTTTTTTTGCCACCGTTAGTCTGTCCTGTGTAGTACTGGACACCCTCACTGCACTCTCGCACAGATCAGGTGTCATCTAGGGCCACCCACCATCTGTGAATGGGGAGTTTGAGGATCCGATAGACATTCTCAAGGGTGATGGTTATCTCTCTGCATGGTAGATGGAAAGATGATGTAGTAGCATCCCACCATTCCATCAGGGTGACGAGTATCCCATCATGGTATGACATCTTTGGCATAGTGAATATGTGCCAAAGACTAACCCACTCCAAATTTGTGATCTCATTCTGCAATAGAAGATCCCTTTGCTCATAGACGAGTCATAATGCTCGCCCCTCGGGATGCTCCCGGATCTTTGGATACTCCTACAAAAGGTATACAAGTTCTAAGTCAAAAACATGATCATGAAAAGAAAGCATGTAATAGGACACCTGCGTGTCACACAGACATTTATGCAATGAACTTATTTCCTGGACCGCCATGGTCGCCTGGAGGACGCCAGCGCATTCTTAGGATGAAAACCTAGATGCAGGACCCCAGTGTGCTTCCCAAATGACGACGCAAAAAGAGGACATAGGCGCACATTTCAGATGCCTGCACACCTCAATGAGTGAAAAAATCCAAAAAATTAGCTAAAATGCACAAAGATCAAGACTAAGAAGCCTACCTGGTCAACTTCATGACTCGTAGAAATGTCCTTGCGTAGCTGCTCTAGCCTCAACACCTCATACTCTCTCCCGCTCAACATTTTTCTAAATTTTCTCTCACAAAAGTCAACAATCTACTCGTGGTGAATAGTGAAAATGAGCCTTCCCACCTAGGTATATATAGGCCCCCCGAGGCCCATTTTTCCTAGAGCTTCTGCCCCCCCGGTTTCTCCTAACTTTACCCCACCATGCTGGGGGGAAACTTAGGAGGTGGAATATAGTCACCTCTTGAACATATTTTTCCTCTGAATTGACCGCTTCCTCTTGATCATTCTTCTCTTCATGGTAGTTTCTTCTGATTTTTTAAAACTGACTCAAAATTTTAGTTTTGCAGGATACAGTTTTGAACAGTCTTTCACAACTGTTGTGTTGCTGATTGTTGAGCTTGGGAGCTAGGGGCATCCTCGGTACCAGTTAGCTCGACCTCGGTGACCTCTATGATCCCTCTTTCTGGCATGCATTTCCTTAAAATTTAGAATTCAGGTGAAATTTTTCTTATCTACTTTAGTGCGGCTAATTTTTTTTCCAAAATCAAGCCCACTATAGTGGGGGAAAAATTTAATGTCGCAGAATTGCACTTAGGGGCAATATCACATTTTCACATCTTGCCTAGCATTTATGACACCCTAGAAGCATTAATGACAAAATACCATGAGTCAGAATTTCACGATTCTGACTACATGACACATGGCGAAACGACAGAAGCCTGACAAGGTGTTTCTTGAAAATGTAGGCCTTGGACTCCTACGCGGCGCACAGACGTCCGCACGACACATTAGTGTTCAGATGGTTTTC
Organism: Sequoiadendron giganteum; assembly: GCA_007115665.2. Lineage (NCBI taxonomy): Eukaryota > Viridiplantae > Streptophyta > Pinopsida > Cupressales > Cupressaceae > Sequoiadendron > Sequoiadendron giganteum. The sequence continues at coordinate 656,708,304 of CM021104.1, forward strand.
TGAGTCTGAAACAATGAATCTAGAACCTTGACCCTTGAAACACGTGTCTTGGTGGTTAGGTCTCGAGTGAAACGGCTCTATGTTTCCCTTGCATGCATTAAAACCCCTTTTTGGCCCTCATTTTGGGGTTGGAAGCCATCAATTCAAGCATTGTCACTACTTTCTCTAGTCTTGGGTAATCTCTATCCTTGAATAGCAACACTTTTACAGGTGAAACCATGCCGGACTGAGGTCCCCCCGGTAGTCACTACCTCTCCAACAGCTACCAACTCTCAAGCAAGCACATTGCAGTGTGCCCATGTGCTCCGGAAGAGGGTCTTGACGTGTGGGTAACTCTCTCTCTCCCTATCACTCCTTCTTACTAGTTTATTTACTACTTTGTGGTGTGATCTCTACTTTGAAGCGGGTTTTGTTTTCACCACACACTTTGTTCACTTCCTTTACACTCTTTTCCAAATTTGGTTGTCCGTGGAGGTGGGAACACCAAAATGAGGGTTTGACTGAGGCAGGACCCTATACAACCCCAACCTTTTCCCCCTCGATCTTTTGTGTGCAGGTTATGAAGGGACTCTTGGAGTAAAGATTTAGATGCACGAAGGTAATCTTGTTTCAAGTTCTCTTGTATTTCCATTTAATCTCTAGCTTTATGTCGATTATTTGATCCCTCACACTTTTGACCCGAGTCAAGAAGTAAGATCTAGTTTCATCTGTCTAAGCTCCTGAGTTCTTCACAGCTTAGGATGCCAACATGTCTTGCGGATGAAAGCGAGCCATGCTAGTGTCTTGAAATTATGTTGACGTCTTTTGGCCGAGAGCTCCTCGGCCGAGGATAGAAATCTTGAAGCCTTGCTCCTTCGAAGCCTGGGATTACTTTCTCGCTTTTCTTCACAGTTTCATCGATTTGTTCAATTGAGGTGTATAAGGGCAGTTCATTCCCTGGTGATCTCTTGAGAATATAGAGACCCGTGTGCAGCAAATCCCTCTTTTATCATAGGTAGAACTAAAACACAACAAAAGAGTGCACAAACGAAATTTCGTAAAAAAATGAGCTAAATACAATGATCAACTCATGTAACATAACATCTTTAGTGTTTGTTTAATGCAAGAATCATATTCTTTTCATCTTTGTGAAGTTGAACAATTTTCTTATAATTATGATTCAATTAGTAATCAATTTATTTGTTCTCTTAAGTAATCCTTGTAGTTGACCAAAAAAGCTACAATCTAGAAGAATATACCAGAGTGACATCTTGGGATTATAAATTTTTGATGAGAATAAAAACTAGAAAGCACTAGTGTCATCTAATTTTCCATAAATTTAATAATATAGCCTATCTAACTATATCAACAATCGCATTACTATATAGACCCATGTCAAGCAATGCTTCTTTCCAATTTAAATGATGATAAAATATCCTTGAAAAATCTATAAAGACAACATTGAACCATTATTTTTTAAGAAAAGTACAACCCTACAATAAGTTCTTTATGTTCTCATGTGATTGAAAAAAGTATGTAACTAGCTATACCATCATACATTTCAATTTGTTTTGGGCATAAGCAACTTGGATTGCAAAATTTTCCATTCTATTATTTGATCATCAATATCAACCTTAGATTTTCAAATTTGGACACTCAATTTGACACATCTTTTATGATTACATTTGCAATTCTATTTAATATTGATATGAGGAATTAAGACAATTTTGGCTAAGAGGAGAAGATAAATTTTCTTCAAGAGGAATTTGGAGAAATGATGATCTCAAGCATCCAATGCCAATGTTTTAAAAAGGAACACGATGTGCAAGTATATAGTTTGAAAGTTAACTCCAGGGGAACTGAAGGCTGCACAAAAATAATAAACTATTTGTAGTTATTTCTCAAACCAAAAAGATCTTTTATAAATTTTCAAGGAGACTAGTTCAAAGCATTGAGGTCCCATTAGTCACTGGACCCCTTCCTTGAACAAATAATAACTTTATTTGGGGAAACTAATAGTAAGAGGTAATTCTTGATATTGAATGTGCATGTTCTACCAAATATATGAAGAGGAACACTAAAACCATGCTATAGAGAATTATCTTTCCACTTTAAAAAGTGGCAAACTTGTTTCTAGGGTTTGCAAATAATTTAGATAGGAAAGCGTTGTGCAATTTTTGCACACATGCCCCACTAGAGGCACAGATCCTCTTTTCCTTTTGCATCTCTGCACCTTGGCTTTGCCAATTTCAAATTTTCTCTTCTTGGGAGATTATTTTGGGATTAATTCAAGACTTGGTTTGATGAAGGCAACATTCTGAGGCTCTAGGGGCTCTTCACTTGTCTTGAAAATTGGAAATGGAGATTTTGAAGTGAGTTTTCAATGTTATGTGTAAATATTTATGCATCAATGGATAGAGGACGAAAAATTAGGCCAAGTTGCTTTTTGAACTTTTCAAAAATTCCTTCTAGAAAAAAAGTTATGAGGTTTAGGGGATTTTGACCTTGCTTGGAAATTTCGGGATTATCCTCCCTCGGCGGATTTTTTCAAAAATTCCTTCATGTCCTCAAAATCTCAAAATTTCCTTTTTTGGAAAATTCCTTCAAACCCTCAAAAACCCGATTTTTTCCAAAATGGAAATTTCTATTTTGGAAAAATCCTTCAAGCCCTCAAAATCGAAATGTTCCAAAAATAGAATTTTTTTTTCCGAAATGCATTTATTTTTTTAAATGGAAAAATTTCGAAAATGGAAAGCTTCCATAAAAAAATGTAAGGTTTTTTTAAAGGGCAAAATTCTAGTTAAATTTAATTTGGATTTGATTTTGACATGTGAGCTACTAATGATGATATCTATTTTTCAGGATTAAATAAAAAAAAAAAAGAGGACTTGCATATGGGTTCGTGCCAAGAGGGAAAATCTAGAAAAGTTCAACTCAAATATTAAAAGTGGGGCCTGCATAAGACTCTGTGCCACCAATTGTATACTAGTTGGAGAGGTGCATTTAACAAGGAAAGACATGTGAAGCTGTATTTATTCTCCAATGAGGATTTTCTCAAAATTAATGTCATTGGGCCATAATGCAACTGAATGCAATTGATTGGATGATGATGTACCATGAGCTCCCAAATTAAATGTAACAATTGGATGCTTCTAGAAGTGTAATTTATGCTATTGGATGAATTAAATTCTGGCCATTGATTCAAAATGTAAATTTCTATAAAAGGCTAGTGTCTTCTCATTTGTAATGGGTTAGACTGGGTTAGAAGAGCTGATTAGAAGCTATAGAAGGCCATAATTTGCAAGTAGATTTCGGAAATTAGCTGTAGGAGAGGAGAGAGACTGGAAATTGTTATGTAATGCTGGAGAAGTAATGCAACTGAGTTGTTGATTCAGAAAACTTTGTATTTACCTTTGACAGTTTATGGTTTCTTGTTCTCAATTCTTAGTGTTAGATGTTAGATGCTAGTTTTACAGTTCTTTCATGTCAATGGTGAAATGCTAATGATGTTGATCGATCTTCGGTCCATACTTTTAGCAATTTTTTGATTGTAAGTTGCTGTGTAAAGTTAGTTTGGGCCTTATTTTGTGCTAAGTTCAACTATGGATACTTGTTTACATTGCACCATTTACTGGGTATGTGGATGAATGTTCATAGTTTGAAAATATTCAGTTTCCCTAGAAGATTGCACCATTTTTGCGGAGTTTTGGGCTTGTCCTTGATCAAGCAGAGATTGGTTTTATTGGGGATCTATCCATTTGCAACATTCATCATTGTTGTGATTGATCTTAGGTGTAAGCATTAGGATCTCTCTGAAACCCTTATCACTTTTGCTGTTTATTTTGAATCTGGGTTAGTTTTAGGATTAAAAGCATCACCATATTACTGTATCTGATGAAAGTAAATTTTCAACATTTGTTTTGTAAGGTCCCCTTGTGATTGCCAACATTTCACATTTTATCACTGATTTATTTTATTGCATTGTCAAGACCTGACATTAGAGACCTTGGGGTTATCTCTTGAGGCTTGCTGATAGATATTTACCTTTCAAGAGAGATAGGATATCATATTCTATTTGAGTTGTTGTGCAAAAAACACCATCAACATAAAGGAGGCTTGATTTTAAAAAAGGGGCAAGAAGAACCTTATCTAGCCACAAAACATTCTACCATTGAGCACTACTTGTATTAATTCTATGTTGCAATAAGATATTCCATAGTCCATACCTAGTAGCAACTCTAACAATCCATTTATCAATTATACAAAAATCTAGAGTTTAGAGATCTATAATTCTTAGCTTGTCTTTAGACTTAGGTTGCATATAATGAGACCAAGAATGACTTAAAAATTGAAAAAACCATTCCATTTAGACCAAATAAATTGTCAAATCAATTTATTCAACTATTCATACACTTTATTGGATGAGATCCACAATGAAGAATAACACATGTGTCTTGTAAGAAAGATTCTATCAACAAACTAAATTTTGTCAACCAACAAAAGATATTTGTTCAAAAAAGATTTTATTAGAAAAATAAATTTGACAATCAATGTAATATATTTGTTGTCCCAATTGAGTAATTTACTTTTGAGTCCACTCAAGTACCAATTCTACATCTTACTCAATGAAACTCCTTGTTCAAATGAGATGCCAAGACACTGAGTTATCTCACCATATTTGATTTTCTTCTAATTCTTGTGAATCCATTAAGGAGTGGAGCCAAATTCTTTCATCAAGCATTCTATTTTATGATGAGCTAATTAACACCCAAAAATAGAGCAATATATATTTAAAATATCATGTATATTATTTATCTCATTTCCTTAATTTTATAAAAATAATAAGTTGTCATCACCAAAATGCAAATGAACGACAAATTTAATATAAAGAATAGAAATACAAGCTATAAGTTTCAATTAAAATAATAATTATCTAAGAAATCCACCATAAGAACATGCATAAATGGAGATAAAGGAAACCCTTGTGTGAGATTAGATGTTCCAACAAGAATGATTCAAAAATTGAACAATTAATTTTATATTTTATATTTTATAGACTGCAGGAATCAGTCGGATATCTGTCCCCTTATAAACTGCAATGCGCTTGGTAAATTTTTTTTCACGTGATCAGTGATGTTTTCGTGAAACGCCCTCCGGTACCATGGGGATGGTGGGGAGAGTAGACCTCATGGCCTCTTGCTTGCAACATGATGCTTTAGCCAATTGAGCTAGGCCCACCGCCCCAAATTGAATAATTGATTACTAAATAGACATTGACATCTTTAAATAGTATTTGAAAGTGTGCACAAATTTAAGATTCAAAAGCCAACCATTTTATCATTTTCAAAATGATATTCCCATATATCATATCACAAGCTTTATCAAAGTCTTATTTAACCAACAAAATATTTTGACCAAACTTTTGAATCCATTTACTAATTTTCCATATTAAAATAAAATAATCCAAAATATCCTTTTTTGTTAATACGCTGAGAGGGATTCTATAGCTGTATAAGGTCGTTTAACACCTGTGTACAAAAGATCAATTAAACAAAAACCCAACATAAATAAAGGAATTTTTTTTAATAAAAAAACACGTTCGTTATTAAGGAATTGAAATTGAGGGTATTGTGAGTACACAAAATAATAAGTTATAAATGGAATGTCAGATAGAGCTTTGATGTTGTCGACGTGACATTGATCATCATCAAGCATACAAAGGAATTCTAAAACTAGCACATATATATTAATCTATAAATAATATATATAAAAAACCGAGAGATATCCTTCTCGAAACGTCTATTGGCAATAGATGTTTCGAGAAGGATATCTCTCGGTATTTTTTATATATATTATTTATATGGAAGACAAAATTTTCATGGTTAGGGTTAGGGTTTGGGTTATAGTTGCAGTTAGGGTTAGGGTTAGGGTTTGTGTTAAGGTTTGGGTTAGGATTGGGGTTAACATTATGAATAGGATTAGGGTAACAATTAAAATTAACAATAGGGTTAGGGTTGGAGATTATTCTTAGGATTAACATTTAGGATATGGTTAGGGTTAGGGTTATGGTTAGATAAATTTGGGATTATGGTTGGATTAGCATTAATCTATAGATTAGGGTTAGGGTTGGGGTTAGGTTTATAATTACAATTAGAGGTAGAATTAGAATTTGGGTTTGGTTATCATCAAAATTAGGGTTAGGGTTAGAGCTAGGATTAGGATTAGGGCAAGGACTTTAGTTAGGGATAGGGTTAGGGTTAAGGTTAGATGGTAGGGATAGGGTTAGATATAGAAGTAGAGTTAGGGTTAGGGTTATGATTGGAGATTGAATTAGGGTTAAGGTTAGGGTTATGGTTAGGATTAAGTTTTTAGATACTATCAAAAATATAATTAGGGTTAGGGTTACATTTATGATTATGGTTTCGGTTAGGTTTAGGGTTAAGGTTACAGTTATAGTTAGACACAAACTTAGGGTTAGGATTAAGGTTAGGGTTTGGTTTAGGATTAGGATTATGATTAAGTAGGGTTAGGATTGGGGTTATGATTAGGTTTATGGTTAGGATTAGGGTTCAGGTTATGATTAAGGATAAAATTAAGGTCAAGGTTAGGGTTATAGTTATGGTTAGGGTTAGAATTAGGATCAAGGTTAACATAATGATTAGGGCTATATTAAGATATAGAATTAGGGTTAGGTTTATAGTTAGGGTTAGTGTGAAGGCTAAAAAATAATTAGTGCTAGTTTTAGGGTTAAAGTTAGGGTTAGTATTAAGGTTAGGGTTTTGATTAAGGTTAGACTTAAAATTAGAATTAATTTTACTTATAGAATTAGGGTTAGGGTTAGATATATATTTAGTCAAGGTTGGGGTTAAAAATAGTGTCAATGTTATTTTTACTTGATTAAGTTTAGGGTTAGAGTTAGAGTGAGAATTATTGTTGAGATTGAATCATAACCCTAATATAACCTTACACTTAACCCTAATTGAACCCTAACCTATTCGTAATTGAACTGCAACTCTAACCCCAACCCTAACCCTATCCTTGAATTGAAGCTTTATCCTAGAACCCTAACTCTAATTGAATGCTAACCCTAATCTAACCTTAACCCTAATACTGACCCCAACCCTAACTCTAACTACAATTATATATTACTAACCCTTCTCCTAATTCTAACCCTAACTATAATCTTAATTATAATTATAATTCTATTTATAATCCTTATGTTAACACTAACGCCAATTCTCATGGAAACCTTAATTATAATTATAATCCTAATCAAACCTTACTCTATCCCTAAGTATAACCCTAATTTTAATTTTAAGCCTACTCGTAATTCTAGTCCTATTTGTAATTATAATTCTAATAATAACCCTAATTCTAATGAAAACCCTAATTGTAATTATAAGTCCAATTGAACCATAACCCTAACCCTAATAAAAATCTAACCCTATTTTATACCTATCCCTAACCTACTCTTAACCTTCACACTAATTAAACTTGAATTCTAACCCTATTTGAACATTAACCCTATCCCTTGTTAAAGCCTAATCCTAGTTGAAAACTAACCTTAACCATAATGCTTAGTAAACTCTAATCCAAATTGAGCACTAATTCTAATCATAATTGAAGACTAACCCTAGTCCTAGTTAAGCTATAACCTTAATTAGACCCTTACCCTAACCTTAACCTTTACTAAGCCTTGACCCAAATTAAACCGTAATCCTAATTATAATTGAACATTAAACATTGTTGTATTCTAATCCTAACCCTAGTTGATCCCTAATTGTAACTCTAAGTAAAAACTAACCCTAATTGAACTCTAACCATAACCCTAGTTGAGCACTAATCCTAATTGTAATTGAGCAGTATGCATAATTAAATTATAACCCTAACACTAACCCTAACTGTAATACTAATCCAAACCATAACCCTAACACTAACCCTAAGGTCTAATAGAACCCTAACCATAAAATTGACCCTTATTGAACTATAGGCCTATTAAACCCTAATCCTAACATAACACTAACTTTAAAATCCTAACGAAAATTAAAACCTAACCCTAACCCCAACCCCAAGCTTTATTATAAAACCCTAAACCTAACTCTAACCTCGTGCTTTATCCTAAGATCTTAACCTTAACCGTATTTAAATATTAACACTAACTTTAACCCTAATACTAACAATAATTCTAATCTTAATTAAATCCTAACCCTAATTGAACCCTAATCCTAATCTCAAGCTTTATCTTAGAATGATAACCATAATCCTAACCTAACCTTAACCCTAACTCTAGTGTAACATTAACCTAACCCTAATTGAACCATAAACCTAATTAAAACCTAACCTTAGGGTGAACCCACAAAAGTGGTTTACAATTCGAATGAAGAAGGAAAACTTCCAAAAAATGCCCCCACTTAAAAAAAAACATTTTGAGGGGTTCAAACAAACTCAAGGTTCAAGCGAACCCAAAAGGGGTTTGTTTGAACCAGGGTTCGATTGAACCCCTTTGAATGTGGAAACATGCGTTTTCCATTATGGAAGGGGTTCGCTTGAACCCCCCTTTTCCCATCTTCCCATCCTCTCTCACAAAAAACTTCCATATTTTTGCCCTTCGAAGCGCGGGTTGAGGATGAAAATGGAGGAGACTTCACAGATCCAACTGGAAGATGGTATTCCTTGGAACGAGCTATCCAACAAATATAATTTTAATATGTTTTCGTTTTATTATGTATGTGGTTTTTTAGTTCTATTAAACGTAGGTTTTTCACCGAAAACTAAGCTCTTTATTTTGCACTTGTGGAAAATAGAAAATTATCAAAATAAAATTTAAAAAAATATGTTTGTGTTGGGTATTGATGTCCTTGATCCATTAAAAATAAATAAATTGAATTTCAATACATACAAAAAGAGTTATGTTGTATACAGTCCGCCTATGTCTGAATCGCAATCAGTTTGACTTCGAAACTTAATTAAGGAAAAAATATTCAATAAAAAATTATGAAACCAAATGAAAGTGCTAGATATCATAGTTACAAATCTAAATTCGAAAAAATTAGAATTTTATCCTTCATACAAAAAAAGTTATGTTGTATACAGTGAGTGTCACTTTTTATAAATGTTGTTTTATGAAAAAAACCAGTTTTCGTGGGAGATGGAAAAAGAAGTGCAATCTGATTCCAAAACAAATGAAAAAATATTTTTAGAATCTACAGACAAAATTTGATGAGACTCTAGTTTGGATCATCTTCAAATTCCTCACGGTTTAGCCGCTATAGGTTCCCGAAAGTGAAGATTTAATTAAAAATAATAATTTTAGTGTCCAGTTTGACCAAAAATTGTAAACCACTATTGTGGGATCACCCCTTAACATTAGCCATGACCTTAATTAAATCTTGACCCTCGCTCTAACCCCAAACTTATTTATGTGAGATAGTTATAATTTAGCTTAACCCTGACCATAATTGAATCCTAATTTCCTAATTGAAATCTAATCTCATCTTTAGTTGAACCCTAACCCTAATTGAACCATAATTTTAACTCTAAGCCTAATTGGAACCTATTTTTAACTCTAAGACTAATTGAACACTAACCCTAACCCTAACCCTAACCCTAACCTTATATGAGCTCTAGCCCTAATTGAACCCTAACTCAAATTGAATCATATTTAAACCTTAACTCTTAATGAACACTAACCCTAATTAAACCCTAACACAATTGTACCATAATTTTAACCCTTCTAATACTAATTGAACCCTAATCATAACCCTAACCTTAATTAAATCCTAATGCTAATTAAACTCTATTGTTAGGGTTACATTAGGGTTAGATTTAAGGTTCAATTAGGGTTGTATGATAAAGTTTGTGTTAGGGCTAGAGTTATTAATATCTTAATATTAGTGTATAAATTTGACATTAATAAAATATTTTAAAAATAAATAAATATTTGAGTCTAGATTTCTATTTCTATGTTAAATAACATATTATTAAGGCTAGATTTATTAATGTCTTAATATTAGTTTATAAATTCAACATTAATTATATAATTTTAAATAAAAATAAGAATTTCAATCTAAAATTTTAATATTAATTTTAATATTTGACATTACAAACAAAATTAAACTAAATTCTAATTTTTAAAATTCATAAAAATATTTATTATCTATTTTTTAACATAATCAGTTAAATTTTACTAATTATCTAATACAAATAAATAAAATAAAATAAAATATTCATTTTAAATTAATTCAACAATTATTAATTATAATGGAAAAAAATAAAATTATTAATTATAATTTTAGAAAAAATTAAGAAATAAAATCTATATATAAAATCAACCTTTCTATTTTTTTCCTTTGCCTCCAAATCATTTCATTTTCTAAAATTATACTAAATTCTAACTTCAAAAAATCATAAAGTATTTTTCATAAGAGAGTTATTTATTTAAATCTATTTAATATGTTTGCAAGAGAAATGCATCCCTAATTTTGTTCTTTTGGGTTCAATTAGATTGTATTCTTCTTTAAATTTGAATAGTAAATAAATAATCAAATCACCACAATATCTTCAAAAAATAAATTTCATTATAAAATTAAATTAAATTATAATTTTTAAAATTCATAAAATGCTTATTATCTAGTTGTTAAATAATTAAATTATAGTGATTATCCAATACAAATGAATTAAATAAAATAAAAAAATCATTTTAAAATATTTCAACAATTACTAATTGTAGTTTTAGAATAAACAGTAAAATTTAGATATAAAAGCAACCTTTCTATTTTATATTTTCTTCTTTTTACATGCAAATCATTTCATATTCTAAAATTCAATTAAATTTTAATTTTAAAAAAAATATAAAATATTTGAAGTACAAAATCTTTTGATTTATATCTTTTTAATAGATTGATAAGGGAAATAAACTTCAATCTTTTAGTTCAATTGACTTGTATTGTTTCTTTAAATTTGAATGATTATTATTAATATTTCTAAACAATTAATGAAATCAAAAAAATATTTTCAAAAGCAAGAAAGGATGATCTCTTTCAAATAATATATATTTTTCAACACATATTCTTTATCAAAGTTGTTTATGAGATTTTTGAGGATTGAGACAGTCTTCTAATTTGAAATGAATATTTTCCTATTTTCTATTATTCTTTCTTTCTTCTTATAGTTGGGTAATGGTGAATTCACTGTTTTCTATTGTAGAAGAGAACTTTTTTCCTTCTCGGTTTTTCCCTTTCTTGCTTTCCCATTATGGTTGGGTAATGTTGAATTTCTTGATTTCTGTTAAATAATGTTGAATTTTCTGTTTTCCATTGCAAAAGAGGACTTATACTTCTCCTGCTTCATAAAATCTACTTAAAAGGTCATTCAACTATTTATTGTTGTGGATGAAGGGATAAAATAAGCTTGGTTTTATGATAGTGTAAAATTCCAAATCCGTGGTATGTAGGCTATTCACTATCCATCTGAAATTTCATTGTTGGGGTGATGAATGTATCCAACTTTTTGTAACAGTTTGGGGTTCTTAATACAATATATTGTGTTAAAAAACAAAATTGTGTTGGGGCTTTGTCCTCTGCACGAGATGTAATAGGTGATATTATAAAATTCCATACAAGAAACTGATCTATGTTATAAAATTCATTTTTTGTTTTCAAGATAAAGTAAGATAATTTATTTTGCACATAGGGGAAAAATAAAATCTATGGATCTTCCCTAAAGCGAAACAGAGAAATAGAGCATAATAATAAATGTGATGCAATAAGTGGTTCCCAGTCTAAACCCCTCTACCAATTAGCTTCTATAGCCGATCTTGTGAGTGACCTTGGCCGCAAAATAAGCTTTCATAGCTTTCTCCTCACCAACGTTCGAGAAAATGGTGCAAAATTGAGTTGGGCCTAAAAATATTATAACTGATGACAAAAAAATACCAAAAATTGAGTATACTAAAGACGAAACAATTATAACTGATTCTAGAAACCCTAGGCAATATGATACAGTGAAGACAAAAATTAGCAAACAAAATATAATGGAGTCATTTTTAGACTTAAATATAACACTAAAACCATTGTAACACATAACAATTCAAGCTGATAGAAAAAAATCAGTCTCCCAAATCCCAAATCTGATGATCATGCTATCTACACTCTTGCATTTCTGATATAAAATTACACCTATACAAAAGTTAACAGACACTTAAAAACTGAAATAACATACCCAAGCCAAGCCGTTCAAGAATGGATAATAGATTAAAATAATGGCGGTGTTACAAAACACCATTTGAAACATAAACATAAACCTCCAAATCAATGGAAGCTTATTTCTTCTTAGAAGCAACGACAAACTTCTTGGGAAGAAGCACCTGGTGAATGTTGGGGTAGAACTCTATCATGTGTTGAGAAATTGAATCCCAACGGTCATTCATTTCCCTCCCTTCGTATGTTTCTTCATATTCAAACATATGGGAGGGTATTCTATTTTCTATATGTATTGTTGTTGTATCTTTGTATGTAACTTGAACTAAAGCTTAATAAAACCTCTGCTTGGATGTAAGCCAAATTGGCTGAACCACGATAAAGAATTGTGTTATGTGTTTATTCTGGTTTATGCTCTTTAATTTCCATTTTAATTTTACATTTCGAATTCTTCAATTCAACAATTGGCATCAGAGCTTGGTGAGAAGCTGGTTGGAAATTTTGTGTCAAAATTTCTGAAAATGGAGGATACAAGAATACACAAATTTTTTGGGAGGAATTTTAGCATATGGAAGATTCAGATGAAATCTCCGCTGATCAAGCAAGATCTTTCTATTGCGATCAAAGGAAAAACGAAGAAGCCAGCCACAGTGACATATGAAGCTTGGGATAAACTTGACCAGAAAGCCATGGCAACAATCTTTCTTGCCTTAAGTGATAATTTTTTGCACAATGTTTCAAACGAGCCAACAACGAAGGAGGTGTGGGATAAACTCACTGCCACATATGCAATGGTGTCGGCAACCAATAAAATATTTACAATGAAAAAGTTGTATAAGCTGAAGATGAGAGAAGGTGAATCTATGACAAATCACCTCAATGAGTTCAACACTCTAATCAACCAAGAAACCTCTGTAGGCATGACACAAGATCAAGAGAGCAAGGCTGTTTTGCTCTTAAATTCTCTCCCAAATAGCTGGGATGGTGTTGTCACAACAGTAAGCACCACAGTTTCAAATTCAAAGAATTATCCTTTGATGAAGTTGCAACCACACTTCTATCTAAATATTTGAGGAGGAAGAATAATGAGTACTCAACCGGTGATGCTCTTACTATGATCAACACTGAAAATAGGGGGAGAAGTTACAATAGAGGCAAAAATAACTACAATCGAAGGTCCCAATCTACAAAAAGATCATAGTCAAGAGGGAGACAAAGTGGTTGTTGGTTTTGTGGCAAAGCTGGTCATGTCAAGAAGGAATGTCGAAAATATAAGAAGGCACAAGAAAAGATTTTGGACAGCAAAGCAAATGTTGCTCATGATAGGGATGATGGTATTTTAATATTATCCACTACGGAAACAAAATCTGATTCGTGGATTATTGATTCTGGCGCTTCTTTTCATGCTTCCTCTCTCACGGATGCATTTACAAATTATCAAGAAGGCGATTTTGGAGAAGTATATTTGGGTGACAACAAAGCATGTAAAATCATTAGGAAAGGTGATGCTGTCTTGCATCTAGAAGGTGGAGCCAAATTATTGCTCAAAGATGTTAGACATGTTCCTCAATTAAAGAGGAATCTGATTTCAGTCAGCCAATTATATATCCAAGGTTTTAAAACCGAACTCACGGATACGTGGAAAATAGTCAAAGGTTCATTGGCTATTGCAAAAGGAGACAAGACCGATAGTCTCTATATTGTGAAACCTGTTAATGAGGTGGGAGCTGCTATGACACTTATGGGCAGTGATGTTGCACTTTGGCATCAAAGGCTAGGCCATATAAGCAAGAAAGGCCTTGAGGTAATGCTGAATCGTGATCAACTACCGGGTCTCCAATCTGCAAATTTGGAGTTTTGTGAGCATTATCTTCATGGTAAACAAAAGTGGGTCAGTTTCTTGAAGAATGGACATGACAAAAAGACAACACCTTTGGAGTTAGTACACTCAGATGTCTTCGGACCTACAGAGGTAACCTCTTATGGAGGCGCAATTTTTTTTGTTACTTTCCTTGATGACTGTACTAGGAAAGTTTGGATTTATATGCTTTCTCATAAATCTGAAGTTTTTACAAAATTTAAGCATTTCAAAGAACTTGTTGAGAATCAAAGTGGACACAAACTTAAGTGTTTAAAAATGGATAATGGAGGTGAATTTTGTTCCTTGGAGTTTGATAAATTTTGTGCAGATCATGAAATAAGAAGGATTACGATTGTTCCTTATTCGCCTCAAGAAAATGGGGCCGCAGAAAGGTTAAATAGAACCATTCTTGAGAAAGCACAGAGTATGTTTGCCAATGTCGGTTTGGGCAAAGAGTTTTGGGCAGAAGCCTGCAACACAACAGTCTATTTAATCAATTGAACTCCTTCATCTTGATTAGAATTTGGTATTCTAGAGGAGGAATGGCAGGGAAAGAGGATTTCTTACTCACATATTTGGGTTTTTGGATGTGAAGCTCATGTTCATGTCCCAAAAGAAAAGAGGAAAAAGTTGGATTTCAAATCACAAAAGGGCATATTCCTGGGCTATGGTGAAGATCAGTTTGGTTTTAGAATTTGGGATCCGGTTGAAAAGAGAATTATTCGCAGTCGTGATTTTATTTTTAATGAGCATAAATTTCTACCTATCAAAGACATTGATAGGCCCGTAAGTGAATATATTTCTTTCAAATCAAATTCTCTGCATAAGGAAAACTCTGCCTCAACACCTCAAGGAGGAAATTCTTTACAGATGACTCCTACCTCTGTATTAGCCCCAAATCCGGCTTTGTCATCATCCTTTGTTTGTCACAACATGGATTATGATCTTAATAATCATCCATTTAAAGGAAGCTCATAGCCCTCACACGTCATGGTGGACAGTACGTGACCAACTACAAGTCATGGTATGGACTGTATGCAAGGGTATGAACAACAAGCTACCTTCAACTATCACTTGGTGCCTCCACGCAGGAATAATAAAATCTCACTGAAAGGAAGTCATGATAGTGAAAATTTAATAAGGAGCGGTGATGATCTGTTTGCAAAGACTCCTGCAGACTCCTTTACACCTAACAATTATGATGCGCACACATGCTGTGATTAGCATGATTTTTGATCTCACAATCATGGTGAGGTTCGTGGTGGGCATGGTGTATGGGCCGCTTAACAACTTAACCAATCATGCCTCATAGACTTTGACCAAAGGTATGGTAATGATAGTCCAAGTCTCATGCTGAATCTTGATTCCCACTCTCCATCCCACGTCACTGGTGAAATGGAACCAACATAAATTGAAGAAGTTGATCAGTTATTATAGGTGAAATTTGATACATTGGTAAATAAAAATTGTTGCAAACTGGCGAACTCACATGGAGAATCGCTGGCATACAATCACAGTCACGATGAAGACTGTGGTGAGCAGAGTGAGTGGGCTGTTGAACAGGATTGTTGTGTGGGAGGCTCAACTGTTCTTTTTAATACTGAACTAGAGCACGGGTCTCATGGCATGATGCACAGTCAGAATAGGGGACAATCCATCTCAGATAATTTGTGCAAGAAGACAGTAAAAATTTCTTCTAAAGGGACTGCTCATGAATTGCAAGGAAGTCACTCTCAATTAGAAATGATACATTCTCATATGTAGAATGATAATCTAGAGTTAAGGTGATTATCTAGACAAAGGAAAATTCTAGAGAAATTCTCTAATTATCAACTATTGTATGTTGAAGAGGTAGAACCAGAGCTTCTTATCTCTGAGCAAGCTGAACCGATTAATTTTAAAGATGCTTGTAACAACAGTGACAAGGATAAATGGCTAAAAGCCATGAAAGAAGAGAATCTCTTGAAATCAATCAAACATGGGATTTGGTTCTTTACCACCAAATCAAAAGTCACTTAAGAACAAGTGGGTCTACAAACTGAAAAATGAAGGTGGAGGTTCTAAACGGTTCAAAGCCCGATTAGTGGTGAAAGGGTATGCTCAGAAACATGGGATTGATTTCAATGAAATTTTCTCACCGCTTGTCAAAATAACAACAATCCGCACTGTTTTGCGACTTGCAGCCGTGTGGGATCTTGAATTGGAACAACTCGATGTCAAAATGACATTTCTACATGGCGATGTCGATGAGGAGTTATACATGGAGCAGCCTCAAGGTTTTGTCAAGAAGGGAAAAGAGAATCTTTATTGCAGGTTGAAGAGGAGTTTGTATGGGCTCAAACAAGCACCACGTCAGTGGTATTTGAAGTTTGATAAATTCATGCTTGCACACAATTTCACAAGGTGTGAATCTAGTCCATGCATTTATTATAAGTAACTTCCTAATGGGGAGTTTGTTATCCTTCTTCTTTATGTTGATGATATGTTGATAGCCTACACTAGTCTAAAGATTGTTAGTGAGTTGAAAGCTCACTTGGCTAGCAAGTTTGCTATGAAAGATTTAGGTGTAGCCAAAAGGATTCTTGGCATGACAATAACTCGGGATAGGAAGAAGAAAGAGATTACATTGTCACAAAAGGATTGCATTGACAAAGTGGTGGACAGATTTGGTATGACTGATGCAAAGGTTGTTTCTACTCCTCTTGCTTCTCATTTTCATTTATCATCTGGTTTGTGTCCCCAAACACAAGTGGACAAAGACTTTATGGCTCATGTCCCTTACAAATCAGTGGTGGGTACCATTATGTATGCGGTGGGAGTTGTAAGTAGGTTCATGAGCAATCCCAAGAAGCAACATTAGGAAGCGGTGAAATGCATTTTAAAGTATCTTAAAGGTACTTTTGGTTATAGTTTTTGTTTTAATGGCAACAATGTTCAGTTGCAAGGATTTATTGATTCTAATCTTGCTGGAGATTTGGATAAAAGGAGGTCTACTACTAGTTATGCTTTCACATTTTCTAGGGCTGCTATTAGTTGGGCCTCTAGGTTGCAACATTCTATTGCTTTATCTTCAGCTGAAGCCGAATATTTGGCTCTTTCCGAAGGTGCTCGAGAGATGATTTGGTTACAACAATTGCTTAGTGATTTGAAGTATAAACAAAGTTCTTATATTCTGTTTTGTGACAGTCGTAGTGCCATTTTTATGGCTCATAATCACTCATCTTAGGGGAGATCAAAGCACATTGACACTCATGCTCATTTTTTGCGTCATATGTTTGAAGAGGGTAGATTGCAAGTGATTAAGATTGACACAAAGGTCAATCCGACAGATGTTTTGATGAAGGTTGTACCCAAGGAGAAGTTTGAATGTGCAAGAACTTCTCTTGGGCTTGTAAAGAAAAGAAAAATCTGAAGATAAGAGCAAAGGTATGGTAGTATCTATTGGTCATTAGGTGGGAGTTTGTTGAGAAATTGAATCCCAACGGTCATTCATTTCCCTCCCTTCGTATGTCTCTTCATATTCGAGCATATGGGAGGGTATTCTATTTTCTATATGTACTGTTGTTGTATCTTTGTATGTAACTTGATTAAAGCTTAATAAAACCTCTGCTCAGTGTGGACGTAAACCAAATTGGCTAAACCACGATAAAAAATTATGTTCTGTGTTTATAATGGTTTCTGCTCTTTAATTTCTATACACATCTAAAAATGGTCATGGTTAACCAAACCTATTAATTAATTAAATATAAATTATTTAATTAAAATTCTTAAGTCATCTACATATAAATAAATTTAATCATTTATTTATATTGTTCATTTTTCCAGTTCTTCTAGTTTAAATAAATAAATAAGTTTATTTAATTAATGCTATCTTCCTCTTAATTAATTAAATAGATTTTTCAATTTATTTATATTAACTATCACAAGTTTAAATTCTAAATTTAAATGATATTCTTCATTTCACATTTAATTAAATACTTTCAATATTTAATTAAAACATTTTCTGAAATTCTTCACTCTTCTCAATAATTAAATATTTTCAAATATTTAATTAAAAAGCTTTTTCTCTCACATAATTAAATATTTTCAAATATTTAATTAAGAAGATTTTCATTTCCCACACATAATTAAATATTCTCTATTTTAATTATGGACACATCTTCCATTTGTCTCTTAATCTTCCATCTATCTCTTAAAATTCCATCTTCTTTTCAAATTCTTGATCTCTCACCGTTCATTTTAACAGGTTTGAACTCAACTGTTAATCCTGGCCAATTGGATTCTTGCCTTCAAAAATCTATAAATATAGCCCTCTTGTGAGTTGAAAAGGACCTTGAATTCTAGATTTTCATGCGTAGATATTATAGTCCCATTTCAGTTTTATCAAGCATTTTAGTATCCTAAGCATTTTAATTCTATAGATTAAATCATATGGTCATAAATATGCATTTTAAAATCAATCTTGTTCTCCTAAGTTGTCATTTCAACAAGCTGCTGCTTACACAACTGAGAGCCAACATCTTTTATCAAATCCTTGGAGATAGAGGATGATGAGATGAATTTGAAGAAGCTCCTGCCATGAGAGTTTGCATTTATGCTTTCTAGATTAGCTTTCTTTCAATCTAATGTCTCCTCGATGTGTTAGTTTATTGTTTGTTTAATCTACGAATTTTTTACACACATTTTTGGCACCCACCGTGGGGCATGCCCTCGTTTTTAATCTTTTTTATTGCAGAAAATATTCTAATAGGTGACAGGTGACGGACTGGAGTCACGCTTCGGCACATCCGAACTTTATTTCAGCACATCCCGGTCCTGTTTCAGCGCATCCCCAACCTGTTTCGGCGCATCCAAAAACTGTTTTAGTGCATCTCAGGTCTGTTTCGGCGCATTCGGGCACTGTTTCAGTGCATCCTGTGGTGATCTTTTAGCGCATCTAGTAACTGTTTTGGCGCATCTGGGGGTCTGTCTGAACACACGCAGGAAATTCGTAAAACATAAATTTTGATTCTGATGCCATTCACAGACAAAATTCTTATTTTCAGTTTTTAAGGAAATGAACCAATTCTAGGATAGAAATTTAAAATTTGGAATATATCAATCCTAGGATAGTCACTACATACTATTTTTGCAGTTAAAATGAACTCCATGCCTGTTGTGAAGCAACATCTTCACTTAGTTTAAATCATTGTCTTTTGGTGCTATAAAAAGAATATTGTTTACTTTGTTTGTGGCAATAGGTCTTTGCTCTCCCCTTAATTAGGTGACCAAAATACCAAACTACCTTTTCATTTTCATACAATGTTTACGATTTCTTACATCCTTTAGAAGGCTTGCCATAGTGGGAAAAAGTACTCACCCTACGGGAACGACCTAAGTGGGAACAACCAAAGCTAGGTTTTCCAACCCACTATAATCAAAAGTGAATTTAGGGAAAGTCCGCAATTCGACGGTAATGTGCAGGATAACCATCCCCAAAATCTTTGTTCTAAAGATTGGGAGGTCTCTTAAGGGAGTTTATCTATTTTCGCACTAAACGGAAACCTTGACTACGAACCATAGTGCAGAAAGCCAGCTGAGTCAGTAACCAAACATCATTTTAATCACAGTGCAAGGGGAGGGAAGAATTTTCCCCCAAGACACTCACCATATAGTCGCCATGAATTGTTTGCTCAGGCGATTCAGTATCCACTTCCGTCACCTTGAGTACGCACCTGGAAAAGACAAAAACACGGGTGCCCTCTAGGGGGTGACATGGCTGTGTGAGTCGACGCGATTTTAAGTTGTGGGTTGTGGTTACTATAATGACCTATTTGACAAATTAAGAGTGAGTCTGACTGAATTGCTTATCTTGTGCAAAACCTGTGAAAATCTCAAGAACATACACTCTTTGTTTATATTTTAGGATTAACAAAACAAACTGTCTGCTTCTCTATGCTATGTTTTTCACATTTAAATCAGATTAAGATCATCCAAAAATATCAAAACTATCCAAACATTTCTTTCTCAGAAGTCTAATGGATATTTTAGCACATCCTGGGTCTATTTCGGTGCATCTGTGCTTTGTTTCGGCGCATTGTTGCTCTATTTTGACGCATTTGTGCTCTATTTCGGTGAATCTATGCTCTGTTTCGGCGCATCTGTGCTCTATTTCAGCACATCTGTGCTCTGTTTCGGTGCATCTATGCTCTGTTTCGACACATCTGTGCTTTGTTTCGACGCATCTGTGCTATGTTTCGGCACATCTATTCTCAGTTTCGGCGCATCTGTGCTCTGTTTCGACGCATCCAGTATCTGTTTTGATGCATAGGAGGTTTGTTTTAGTGCATTCAGTCTCTATTTTAGCACATCTATTTTTCGAGCCTAGGTAATTTTCTGACATTTAGAAATCAAGTCTTATCAGTCTAATCTTTCCCATGCTCAGAATTTGGAAGTCTACAACCTTTGCTAAGAAATATCTAGAAATAAAAATTAGAAAGCCAAAGAAATCCCTCGGTTATAAGAAGTTATTGAAGAAGAGGAAACTTTTATACCAAAGTCAAAGGTCTTGCTTGAACACAGGACCTTTATTCATCGATATCACGACTATATTAGAGGTTTCACTAACGATTATGCTGTAGAACCTTTGTACTCACGAGCCTTTTTTCAAAGGAGAGCCCTTTCTCAAAGGCACAACCACATTCAACGTATTCATTCTTCTTATATCCCCCAACCTGCAATTATTTATGCTACTCATCCTAGTCAAATTCTGCAATAGAGAGCTCAAGCACATTAGGCATCCATCAAATCTTTTTTTACGAAGCTTCAATCAAACCTCGCAAAGTGTAAAATCATCTTTATTTTTGATCTTTGGTTTAATTCCTGCAAACAGAATTTTCATCCTCTCAAATCAGGGAATCACGAGCTAAAGATTAAAAATCTTGTAAGTCATAGAATCTTCATTCTATCCTGAATTTCATAGCCATCAAACATTTGCACTATTTCATTGCTTTGATCAAGGTTATTAGAATTCAAGTAACGTTTATGCCTGCTGTCATGAGATCTCAAAATCACATAAAGAAAGACAAAAGCATAGTAAGTGGAATGGGTGATAATAGTGAGAGGGAAGAGATTCCTTGGTGTAGCTCAAATACTGAAGAGATAACAGAAGAAAAGCTTCAAGAAGCAGAACAGGATCCCCAATTCCATACTCTTATGGAAAGGATTTTAGAACAAAACAAGGAAAGATATTTCCTTTCATTAGCTAATTAGGGAGCTAAGTTACCTACGAATTTTGACACGGAAGGGATCAAAGAGAATCTTGAAATTCCTCTCAATGATTTTGGTGCCCTTACTCAACAAATAAGGGAATTACAAGGACAAATAAAAGAGATGCAAGGGGGTACAACAAAGAAGTATGTTTTGGATGACATATGTCCTTATCCATTTGATAGGAGTCTTTGAATGATTCCTTTTCCAAAACATTGCGAAATCCCTAAATTTGATAGGTATAATGGGAAAACTGACCCCATTGAGCATGTGAGGGATTTCTGAAATATGAGCTTAAAATTTTCTCATGAAGATACCTATTTAATGCGATTGTTTCCACGAAGTCTGGGTGGAAAATCCATGGAGTGGCTTTCAAAAATCACTCCCCCCATCAAAACCTTTGAGGAGTTAATAAACAAGTTTATATCACAATACTCCTACAACATCCAGCACCAGATAACCATGCTTGATCTTTGTAAAGTAAAACAAAAAGTAGGGGAATATTTTACCATATTTTTACAAAGGTGGAGAAGGGTGTTTGCTAGATACTCCCGTCCTGTTCCTAAAAAAGAAAATATGAAGATCTTTATTGATAGTTTGAATCAAGAAATGAGTTACAGACTGAATCTTCATTGTCCTCAGTCATTTGAAAAATTTATTGAAAACATGATTATTATCGAAGGTGCTTTGATCAAGCGTCGAGTTCTGAAAATTGATAAAGAGGGTTCAAATTCATACAACAACAACAACAACCATAGTAACAACAATGAAAAATCATGATTTTGGACCCGAAATAAAAATGATGTGAATGATGGGGTGATAGGTGCTAACAACGTAAATACGAAGCCTACCGTCTTTAATGTGTCAGGAATTCAACATAGCAATAATGTTGGAAATTCTAGCACTCAAGGCAATGTTTCCAATCAAGGAAACACAACTAACAATCATGGAAATAATTTTGGCAATAATCAAAATTCAAATACACCCAAATTTTCATATTATTCAAATCAATGGAGTTTTACTCCCTTGGGCCACTCTTTGGAATCCATTCTCAAAGAGTTATTAAATCAAAATGCTATTACATTGCCACCTCAAAGAGACTATGAGCCTCGAGTTAAACCACCATCGTGGAATGACTCACAGCTATTTGATTATCATAGGTGCAAAGGTCATAAGACAAACAATTGCCAAGGGTTGAAGAACATTGTTTAGGATTTGATTGATAACCATACCATCACGGTTGAGGGACATAATTTCAATAATTACCATCAAGCATTCAAGAATCCACTCCCTAATTATCAAAAAGGGGAATCTTCGGGTGATAAAGGCAAGAAGGTTAATTATATCCATGACATCATTATCAATCATATTTATATTGATGATCCTCAAATCAACGTTATCTGAATCAAAGGGAAGCAAGAATATCAAGAGTTCAATGCTATGACAAGTGGACAAGCCAAAATCATTATCAAAGGAAGCTCATCTAAAGCCATGATTCTCCCTCCAAACCAATAAAATCTGGTTGATCAATTGCGAAAAACATCAGCCCAAATTTCTATCTTGGAACTTTTAAAGTTGTCACCTGCCCATAAGGACATTCTGGAAAAGGCACTTGTTGATACAACTATATCCCCTAATGTGGATATCAATAAATTTCAAGCCATGGTGGGACACTTTTCCTCCTACACATGTTTATCTTTTTCTAAAAAAGATGATTCATCCTTAACCCATCCACATAATTCATCACTCTACTTAGAGGTCATGGTTCACGAAGCCCGCATTAGACGTGTCCTAATAGATGGGGAAGCTAGATTAAACATTTGTACTTTAAAATTGGTCATTGCTTTGGGATATTCTGAAGAATCCATAGATCCTTGAAGAAAGATTACAATCAAGGCATATGATGATGAAGAAAGGACTTCCAAAGGCCTCATCATGCTACCAATCAGAGTGGGACCTGTTGTGAAGAATACCTTTTGTCATTTTCTAGATCGGGATCTAACCTATAACATACTCTTGGGTCATCCATGGATCCACAAAATGCATGCTGTTCCATCTACTTATCATCAATGCTTAAAGTTTCCATATGATGGACAAGAAGTAAGAATACCTACTGATCACATTAGCAGTCAAACTTTCTCTAACCTTAGAGCAACTCAGGACACACTCGTCCCACACAATAGAGAGGCTGTGGCCATCTCTACCTCCAAGTACCATGAACAAGCAAGTGAAATGATAAGTAATTTTGGCACCAAGCTAAAATTGAAAGATAATGGAGTGGGAGAATATTCTTTATCTCTCTCTAATTTACCCATATCCCCAAGATCCCATGGTCAACCCTCAACATCCATACAATAGGAAACAATAGCTTTAGCCTCAACTTCAGCTCCCATCACCAAGTTTAATGGGACATTTATCAAAGAAAATAAAATGGAAGATAGAGCTATCCTTGATTGGCTCTATAAAGATGAAGAAGAATCAATACTACATGTCAAGTTACCCACAAAACAATATGGAAAAGGTTATGCTATCATGCAACAAATGGGTTATGAAGGAAATGGCCCTATAGGTAAAAGGAAAGAGGGTATTATTGAACCTATCCAACTAAAAACAATGAACCCAAAAGATAAGACTGGGTTAGGATATGGTGAAGATACTAAGGAAGAAGTAGCTCAAAGGTCATCAAATGAGGAGTTAGCTAAATCAATTCTAAGAATTCAAGCAAACAATTCTGACACTGACTCCAATGAATATGAATGGGATGACTTCTCTGACGATACTTTCATCTCAAAGAAAAGGGTGGATGTCATACACAAATTCTCACCCGCATTCTTACAAGGGGAAAGCTTAAGGCCTCCTCTCGATTATGTTTTACAAAGCAATCATGACTCAACTCAGACCGGTTCGATTCAAAGCAAAATAGATTATCCATAGGACGATACCATCTTAGATCTCCCCTATGATGATGTTAACAATCACATCTTGACCCTTACGGCCAGTAACCTTACTCATCCTAATGATTCATTTCCTTTGGTACATCCCGAACTCATTGATTGGGAACAAGTCGTACCCATTGATGTTCCAACTTTTCCAAATGACAAAACCATAATAAAATTTCTTTGTTCATCCCATCTCGAAACAAGTTCCACCAGGGAATCACAAGATCAGAGTTTTCGACAAGAAAGTGCCAAGTTTCTCAGCTATGAAATAAATAATATAAAAGAAAGATCTAATGGTGAAAACCTAACAAAGGCAGTATTAGATCAAGAAAAGAGAAAAATAAAAAGCGTATCCAATGGTGAAAACCTTTCAAAGGCGCCAAAGGATGGAAAAATTGACACTCTTCCAGTGCATTATTAGGAAAGGTCTTCCATTCTAATTGAACCAACAGACGCACTCAATATAGGTACTACAGAAAAGCCCAAAGTTTTGCAATTGGGTGCATAAGAAGAAGTACCTAGATTCACATAATTTCTCAAGAATAATCAAATCAGTTTTGTATGGTCCTCTGTAGATATGCCTGGATTGGATCCAGATCTCATCATGCATCATCTATCTATTACAATGGGGGCAAAGCCTGTAAAACAGAAACTCAGAAAAATGTATCCACATGTTGCATTATTGGTTAAAGAGGAATTCAAAAAGATTTTGGATGTTGGATTCATCTGATCCATGGACTATACAGAACGAATCTCCAATATCATGCTTGTTTCAAAGCCAGATGAAAGGATTAGAATCTATACAGATTTTAGGGATTTAAACAAAGCATGTCCTAAAGATGACTTCCCCTTACCAAACATTGATATGATTGTTGATTTAATTGTTGGACATGCGATGTACTCATTAATGGATGGATTTTCAGGATACAACCAGATAAATATTGCACCAGAGGATCAGGATAAAACAACATTCACATGTCCTTGGGGTACCTATTGTTGGAATGTAATGCCATTTGGGTTAAAAAATGTAGGAGCTACATACCAACATGCAATGCCAATGATTTTTCATGATATGATGCATACATTTATGGAAGATTATGTTGATGAACTCCTCGCCAAATCTAACACCAGAGAAGGACACATAGATATCTTATCAAAAATCTTCAAAAGAAAAATTCAAAGTTAGACTTAACCCTAAGAAATGTGTTTTTGGAGTAAAATCTGGAAAGCTATTAGGTTACATTGTATCAGAAAAGGGAATTGAAGTGGATCCAACTAAGGTACAAGCAATTTTTGATATGCCACCACCAAGGAACATTAGTCAACTACGCTCTTTACAGGGATGATTACAGTCCATTCGAAGATTCATTGCTTAATTGGTGGATAAAATTTTACCATTTACACATCTCTTACACAAGAAAATTCCATTTAAATGGGAGGACAAATGTGAAGCAACATTTGATTAGATAAAGTAGTATCTCATGAATCCACCAGTGCAAGGAGTGCCTCTTATATTATATATTTCGGCCACAGAGGTATCTTTAGGAGCATTGTTGGCATAGGAAGACAACTCAGGAAAAGAGCGAGCAATTTATTACATCAGTCCAACATTGACAAGTCATGAGTTAAATTATACATTCATTGAAAAATCTTGCTTAGCAGTGGTCTTCACTTCTCAAAAGTTATGACACTACATGCTAGCACATACAATAAAGCTCGTGACTAAGATAGACCCACTCAAATATCTTCTAAGTAAAGCAACCTTAACTGGAAGGTTGGCTAAATGGGTCATGATCTTGAGCCAATTTGACATTCATTATGTGGATTGCAAAGCTATAAAGGGACAGGCAATTGCGGATCAATTAGAATAAGCACCAATACCGGCAGAACACCCAATACACATTGATTTTCCTAATGCCGATGTATTCACAACAGTTATCTAGCAGTCATGGGCGCTCTACTTTGATGGTTCTTACACTCAACATGGTTCAGGAGCAGGGATTATTTTTACTACACCTCAAGGACATACAATTCCAAAATCTTATCAGCTAGTGTTTCCATGCACCAACAACATAGCTGAATATGAGGCATTAGTATTTGGCATGAAGATTGCAGTAGACTAGAAAATCATCGAACTTCAAGTTTTTGGTGATTCACAACTAGCTATAAATCAAATCAATGATGAATATTACACTAAAGATGACAAGTTGATACCTTTAAAACGAATGGTGGAAGACTTAGAAAAATACTTTGTTAATATCAAGTTCATACAGATTCCACATATTGATAATAAAGCAGCAAAGGCTATGGCTACAATCGCCTCTCTACTCCAGTTGATAGAAAATCAAACACGATACGGTTTCCTGGTGGAACAATTGTTTTCTCCCACCCATGACAATCTTGAAACTCAAGTCATTTGCCACTTAACCAGTTCTGATTCTTCCTTATATAGCCAAATTTACACTTACCTAAAGGATACTATTTTACCCTTAAACTTGTCTAGGAATCAAAAAATAAATTTCATCCGTCAATCATCCTGTTACACCTTAATTGCTGATGTCTTATATCAGCCTGGTCTGGATGGTACCCTCCTTAGATGTCTCAAACACGATGAGACTGAAAAGGCCTTACAAGAAGTACATGGTGGAATTTGTGGGACACACTCAAGTGGACTAACCTTAGGAAAGAAACTTGTTCGATTAGGTTATTACTGACCGACCATGGAGAAGGAATCATTCATCTTTGTGAAGAAATGTGCAAAATGTCAGATTCATGGGAATCTCATTCACGCTCCTACTTAGGAATTACAACCCTTCACCACAACATGGCCTTTCACTCAGTGGGGATTGGACTTGGTTGGCAAGATACAACCATCATCTTCAAATGGACATAAATTTATCATTACAACCACTAAGTGGATTGAAGTTGTTCCCCTGACAACTATTACTAGAAAAAAAATTTCTTCATTCATTTTGAACTATATCATTTGTCGATATGGTATTCCCAATTCCATTATTATAGACAATGGAAGACCCTTTAAAAATTAGGATGTAGACGAGCTATGTGAAATATTTCACATCCAACATAGATTCTCTACGCCTTACTATCCACAAGGGAATGGTCAACTTGAAGCTTCAAATAAAACAATTCTCAATATTTTGAAGAAAACAATGAATGAAGCCGGTCGAGATTGGCATGTCCAATTAAATCCAACATTATGGGCATATAGAACAAGTATTCGCACACCGACAGGAGCTACTCCTTATGCTTTGGTCTATGGAGAAAAAGCTATTCTACCACTGGAAGTTGAGATTCCTTCACTTTGAGTATCACTCAAAGGGTTAATCAATGATGAAGATTATCAAGTATCAAGATTGCAAGAGCTAGAACTGCTTGATGAATGACGTCAAACTGTAGTTAATCATTTGAAGGGATATCAACAAGTTATGGCTCGTAGCTACAATCACACAGTCAAACCATGAAATTTTAAAGTGGGTGACTTGGTTCTCAAAGAAAACCATTGAAATCAACAGGATCGAGAAAAGAAAGGCAAGTTCGAACCTAATTGGTTGGGACCTTTAGTTATCATTGTAGCGTATGGATTGGGGGCATATCAGTTATCAACTATAGAAGGGGACTTGTTTGAAGATCCAACCAATAGTATTCATTTGAAGAAGCTCTACGCATGAGAAAATATAAAAAACAATATAAAAAGTCTTGAAAAAAATAAAAAATAAAAACATAATTTTTTTGCCCTGATGAAAACCTGGCAAACTGGCATCTTGGTAAATAGCAAAAAAAAATCATAAAATCAGGAAAAAGTGCAATAAAAACAAACGATGAAAACCTGGCAAACAAGCATTGTTTTTTATTTTATTTGGCTCTCTCATCTAGTAGGATTCATTCTGCATATCCATCTTTTCATTAGCATCACACACACACCTTGCCATCGCATTCACATTGCATCATCTTCTTGAAACAACAAGGATCTCATCATGGCTAGATGATTTGAAGGTTATCCTTAGAAATAGTTGTGTCTAGCAAGAGTCAGAGTACAAGGTCACTAGGGGGCAGTTCGCTTCTTGGAGCTTTTCTATCAGGTAGTCAGGAACATGTGTCTAAAATCAGAATGTTGGAGCAGCAAGCCTTGTCCAATCAAACCGAGTCTATACAACTATTTGACAGAAACAAAGTGGATGATCTAAATCTGAATAAAATAAATGAAAAACTTAAAAGAATAAGTTGCAAATTGTTGTTTGGATATTTGATGACATCATATCTTTGGAGTGGTTCAATGATGTATTGAACTAGAATCACAAGGAAGAAGTATGATTTTTTCTTTGCTTGCTGTCTGTAAGGTAATCATTAGTATTGTGCAAATTTGTCATGGGACATTCTCTACAACGTATCATTGATGACATTTCATAATTTGCATAGGAAAATGGTTAACTTTTGTCTGTTTATGCAAACAATACTCAGGTCATCTTGGTTCAATTATACCTCGATGCTTGTATTAACTTGCTATATCAAACACCATGAAAGTAGTACTCAGGTCATAATTGGTGCTAACATACCCTTTGATGCTTGTACTAACTTTCAACATATCAAAAATCTCTATGATGCAAATCAAGCACAACATGAAATGACAACAAGGAGAATGGTTCATTATTGCTTTCTACGGTTTTATAATTCATCTAGATTTGCAATTTGGGGGCTATTTCAATAGATTTTTGAGGGATTGGTAAAATTCTCATATATCTTTAAAAAAAATAAAATTTGAGTACATCTGGACATTTGTTTCATCTCATTTTCATTATCATTATTCGTGCATTCATATTTTACATCTTCATTTTATTATCAGTTCATCATATTCATATTAAGTGCATAATTCATTCATTTCATAATTTATCTCATATTATCACTTCATCACATTGACATTTCCACTTGCATACACATCATGTCACATACATAAAAATTCATAGTAAGGTTGCATCCATTCCATTCATTTTTTCATCATTTACGATATCATGTTCGTTTCCATTACATCATGCATTATTGGTTCACCAATTATGGCATTATCATTATCATCATAGTACATCATTATCCATGTCATATCATTCATTAAGAAATCATATCATTTATCCATTTCCATTTTAATCATTACGTCATATCATTTTCACGTCATTAAAGCCATTTCATTACATCTTACATCTTGTATTCATTATGAAGGAAAATCATTTATAAAAATTGCATCATACGTCATCATATTAGAATCATTTCATTACATCTTACATCTTGCATTATCATACCTAAAATGAAAGTAAATCATTTACATCATCATTTGCATCAACATACATCATGAAAATCATACATGACATAGCATATAGAAATAAAGCATGCATCCATCACATGAGCATAAATCATCCATAACACATAATTGAATCGCCATTGCATCTCATAAATCTCATAAAAAAAAATGTCCCGAAATACAAGGATATCAAATGTTTCAAAAAGATATATCAAATACAATGGCATAAATGTGTACAACATGTCCATCATTGAGGGGCATCTAGTTGGGGCACATGGCTACTGCTGCCTCTTGAGGTAGTAGGTCTCGATGGATCTCTGGTCCTAGAAGCTCTGATCTCTCATCTGACTGGATGACCCACACTTCTGGTAGCACTCCTGGAGTGACTGCATGAATGGGTCCAAGACTGAGTACCTGACTGTGTAAAGGAAATCCTCCTCTTAGGTAGTACTGCCTTGAAGTATCTCATCATGTAATACTCGGCCTCCTGAGTAGTCTCTAGTCTCTTTGCAACAACCTCTCCAATAGAGGTGCTCTCCAATGATCTAAGAAGTCTCTTGGCTAACCCCTTAGCCTGTATGCATTGCTCTTAGAAGTAAGCTGAGCTACCTGTGGGTCAAGAGGCGGTGGCTGTGCAACCTGTGCTTGCAGCTGGCTAAGCGTCTCTTGAGCCTATGCCAACTGTAATACCCCTCCGTTTTGCTTCTATTTTCATGTTGTTTATGCTTTGCTTGGATTACAGCTACTGAGATACTGGACATATTTTATTATGATATTTTGATCGCTACTCTTGAGCGACAAACTATTACTGTGATGAGATTATCTGATTTGATTTTACATGCTTTGATGAATGAATGTTAACAGTAGAATTATCATGTGATTATTTATGAAACTATTGTTATGATGTTAGTGTCAGTCTTTGATGAGTGTATTGGTGAAGGAGACGGAATTGCATCACTCGCTTGCGAGCGCCCTGCGATTCCGAGATTTCTTCTTCACGATGTGAATTATATACTGCATATATTATGTTGATTATTTGATTACAGGTTGTAGGTACATGACATCGACTCCACCTGGTTCCACAGGTTTGAGCGTGTCGATCCAACGGTTAAGTTGAATGGGAGATATTAACTTGGTAACATGTGTCAGGTCTACACCCTAGCCTTAGTGTGTCGTCAGCTCTGATGTTTGAGTCATGTTAGATCTTATTGGATGCTTTTGTAATGTTTCAAAATGTGTTAACCCTTTCAATTGGTCTTTTGAATATTGCTTTGGCTGGAGGAAATGGTTATTTTATAGTATTTTATATTATGCTCTTTGGTTATATTTAAATAGATTATGGAAATTAAACTTAAATTATTTATTTAATTAAATTTAAATCTCAAGGGATTAAATTTAATTATTAAATAATTGTAAGTAGGCTTATTAAAGTTGAATTATTTAATTTACCAAATGTAGATCTCATGGAGTTGGATTAAATTATTAAATAATTGAAAATATGTTAGTTTGTTGAAATAATTATTTAATTAGATATAAATCTCTAAGGATTAAATTTAATTAATATAGAATTGTAAGTTAATTAAAGTTAAATTGTTTATTTAATTAAATTTAAATCTCTTGGGTTTGAATTTAGTTATTAGATAAGTTATAATAATTATGTAATTGTATTTGATTGTAAAGTTGAAATTAAATCAAAAAGGGAATATTGAGAAATTAGAATTTTAATTAAAAGTCAAAAGTTAGGGCCTTTGAAAAAAGGGGAAATGAAATTAACTTGTAAATTCAACTTTTGCATTTGAAAGTGAATTAGGGTTACATTAGGTTATGTTTGGAATTGTTGTTTTATAAGTTTAGGGCAGAAAAATTTGGGGATTCTTCTTGCTTCATTTTTTGGACAGGCAGGAAATTTGTTGGAGAAATTTTGATGAAAGTTTAGGAAAGTAATTTCTGGTTGAGGAATTAAATTGAAAAGGGAGAGAAATTCTGTGAAGAAGGTGGAGCTAGTAGATTGAAGCTTGCTGGAAATTTCTTGGCATTGTGGGAAAAGAATTGTGAAGAGCTCAAAGGAAAGTCTGCATCAATAAACTTGGTGGCTGCAAATAACCAGGTTTTCTTTTATTTTCTTGTTTTATTGCTCCTAGTTTAATCTATTTTGTTTAAATGAGAAGAAATTTGCAAATGGGGGGGATTTTCTTGAAACCCTAGGTTAAACTCCAATAGTTTGATTTTCAGATTTAATTGTTTTTAAAATGCAAACCCTTTTAGAAAAAATGGGGGAAGAGAAAACCAGGTCATTGTATCAATCTTCTTGTGTTTAGAATTTTGAAAACACAAAGGAAAAGGAATGGTTTCATTTGTTATTCTGAATTTAATCTTTGTTTGGAAAGGTTTCAATGGTTGCAAAGAAATTATTTTCTGGTTGTTTATATATTATTTCTTCGATTACTCTAGTAAAAGAATTTCTGGAAAAAAATTACATATATAATAATATATATTGCATATACCATTTCTAGAAATGATATATGCAATTTATATTTATTATATATATAAAATTTTATAGTTTTAAACTGTGTTGAATAGTTTTATTTTGGCCGTGTATGGCCTGAGAAGAATCGTACCCTGCATACGAAATATTCCATGCGAATATTTTTATTTATGAAAAAAAAAAAAATTTGATTTTGTTGGGGGGGGGTTCGGCCCCCCACCTTTTTGTGGATTGCACAGTGGGTACACAGTACCCATTGGGCAGTGCGCCACCCGCATGGGGGACACACTATCCAATGGGGACTGCGGCCCCCTGTTGTGTATGCGGGCCGATGTACGTAATGTACAGTTGGCGCAGGCAATGGATGGGACTGCGGACAGTCTGCAGGTACCGGCGGTACCGTCTGTTGGACGAAGTACCGTCCGGACCCGCCATTAATTTTTTCTTTAATTTTTATTTTTTGTTTATTTTAATTTTTATGAATTAAATTTATTACTTTTCATTTTTATTTTTTTAATTTTGTTTCATTTTAATTTGGTTTTATATTTTAATTTTATTTTTAGTATGATTTTTTTTTATATATATGATATTTAATTTATATATATATTATATGTAATTTTTTTTATATTATATATGAATATATATATATAATATTTAATATACATATGTATATATATAGAGAATTTAATTTAATATTATATATATGGTATATTTAATTTTATTTAAAGATTCTTCTTGTGTAATTGATTTCGTTTTGGTTAAGATAAAAGTATTGGTTTTAATAGTGCTTAGTAAATTTTAATATGAGGTGTTCTTTGGTAAATATGGATTTAATACCTTATTAAAATAGGATTGCGTAATAACGTGGATAAATTTTTTTTGGTTAAGTCTAGTATTACTCATGATTAGAATATGTTGTGAAAAATAGTTATTTTATGGAAAAATTATTGTTTCAAATGTAAACTTAGAATGACATTATTTTATTTGCTGCGAAACGCACTAGATAGGAACATGGTTTTAGAATAACCAAATGTAGTATTTCCATTTCCAATGTGTGAGTTCATTGATGTATTTTGTAATGGGTATTTGTGAATGATTATTGAGTAGTTGGATTGTAAAGTCTTCCAGTTAAACGTGGGTCATTCCCTTGTTAAAGTATTGTTTTGTTTTCCCTTGGGTAGTGTTACAATTATCTTGTGTCCTCCTAGTGTTGGAGTGGATTTCTTTGTGGTTGCCTCCTAGGATAGGAGAAAGCATGTTGGTTCAGTTCTGTAACACTTGAGTAACCCTTGGGGTTAGTTTTTGTAGTGTGTTATCCAATTAGAAGAGTGGCTTTTGTTAGGGGCCGAAGCCCAAAGAGGTAAACCGGGAAACCTTCATAAGTGATTTTAACAACTGAGAACTAAAGTAAATGTACTTAGCATATTAGGATGTAGTTCACATTAACCAAGATAAATTAACCTCACTCACAGGCACAAGGGTTTGTTTAGACTTGGGGTGAGTGAGAAGGCCTGGAATGGCAAGATCACTACCTTGTCCTTATGAAAGGTAGTTGTTTCCGCTTGAGTTAGTATGAGTGCCGGGATTTGGTTGAGGTCACCAGGATTTCTGGAACCTATGAAGAATGCCCAGAGGATATCTCATGACAAACCTTGCGATGACACTCTGTCTAGGATAACACCGTGTTTATGTTGTGCGTATGTTTTCTTTAGCACACTTGATTATATTATGTCTGGGAGCAATGTAACCTTGATTAGTGTTTGTTTTATTGTACTTATGTGTGGTTGAGTCAGTTTGTATCAGTATGAGTCCGCCTTTGGTTTGAGGTGGTAGGTTTCTCGTCCATGTTACTTGGTTACTATC